>JAXIVD010007374.1:0-20319 GCA_036785275.1 Cancer borealis
ATGAACTATACGTAGCTATATTTAGTCGTTGGTGAGGCCTGCTATCGTCATCAGTGGCGAGGTACATCAAGGCACCAACCAAGTGTGTGATAAAGTAATGAGGAGTCCACCCACACTCGTTTTCTCAAGTAAGCTGTACCCATAGCCAACACTTATACCTTCATCACTGTCATCTATAATTTTGCATTCCTACACTATATGCAATTATTGACACCTACATTTTTTATTGCCTGCATATTAAATCTAACTACGTCCTAATTTGTTTTTTGTTCATACCTCAGCTTCACTTTATTACATTTATATCATTAAAGTCAGGTATTTCAACTGTTATATTTCTCTAAATAAATATGATTATTTTCATATTCAGTGTCAATCTTTACAAGAATTTTGGCAAAAGTAGCAATTGTATGTTCATTTAAGATTTATCACCAAACTGTTCCGTATCCTTTCCATACGGCCACATACGGGGTATACGAGTCTGTCCTGTCACTACAAACGGTTCAACACAAGTGCAAATAATTTTCTCATTATACGAAACACCTGACTAGTTACTTCTTAACATTTTTATCTGGCATAAGTTTTATTCTAGCTTCGAGTCCCAAAGAACGGACATCTAATTTTCTATATTTTTTTACAATAACATTTATTTCAGGAAGTTCACAGACCAGCAAGAAGCATTACGTAATTTTTCTTTTTCGTGCTGGCTACGAAGTGAGCGTTTCCTACAGTGAAGCGGAGCAGAGCGAGACACTAACCACACCACAGCCTGAGTGCCACTGGCATGATACCACTAACAATAGCTGAGAAGCGCCACGGGCAGGCGCCTGTGCATTTCTCTTCTTCCTCCTTCTCAAGACTAATCAGGTCTGGTATTGGGAGACTTTCAATTGACACAAATATTAATGAGGATTCTATTGCTGAATGCGGTCCAGTATCTCCAGTTATAGGATATAGCTTTCATAAATTTCTAGCGTCGAAAACACTGTAGTTATCAGTGCTCGTCAGATTATAGTATGATTGCTATGGTATGTAGTCAAGAGCTCGAAAAGTGATGCATAGGTAAACATGCTACAGCTTTAAAACTTACCAGGGTAATTATTCGTGACATACGTGCTACGTTTATATTTCTGTATTCTTTGATAGCACATCTTTTGCAAATAGACATTAGGGATATACGTATCGTAAAGCAATTATTAGAGGGCACAAAGAAACAAAATGATAGAAGCGACTCAGTCTGTCAGTCACTTGAAGGATCTGCTAGAAGAGCCACCGGCCCTCAGGATAAAACAAATAAATAAGGAAATAATGAAATTTCATTCCTTATGTAAACAGTAATCTTTAATTGTATTTTATTGTGTTTATAAAGCAATTTTCTGCATATTTATCATATCTATGACATTGCTTACATTACTTGCATTTGTTTATTCCTATCTGGGGAAAAAAATAAACTTCCCCCAATAGGAATAGCCAATCTTAATTCATAGTAGATATGGGGATATGAAATATATTATCCGTAAGACATAAATGTAACCAGTAGCTACTGCCTTGCTATTTAATGTGTGCTTCTGTTTTGGGAAATACATGTAGAAAATTCTTTGAAACATGTTTGGTTGTATTATTGTTGTGAATAGCAGCTACTACAATAGCAGCCTTTCTCTGCTGGTTGTGATATTCTAAAAGAACATATTGTATCCTAGGACGTGACCACGGCAAGATGTTCCACTTTTTCTCGGACACAGGACTGACGTTGACATTGTAATAGAAATTCAACTTTCTCAGGTTCCCGGATGTAGCCAATTATGGATCATACACGCAAATAAATCATACACGGCTGGCACTTCATCTTTGACGAGTCGTAATGGATCTGCTTGTCATCACAAGCCGAAGTTGGTTAATAAACAGCTTAAGATAAATGAAAGGGTTACAGTGGATTTGTTTTTCATATTCATCGATGTTTCACGATATCCTCATTTGTGTTTTATTCAAAATTTGTCATATATGAAGCCTCTACAACCGTAAAAGTTTTTGTTTTTTTTGCACTGCACACTGTTCTACTAAGTTCGTAAAAAGAAATATCAAAACTCATTAATAAACATGTATATTGTAATGATTAGATTACCATGTTTAGTTCTTACATGCTAATCAACTTTGATTAGATTGTACTCTGGCTTGTAGAATTGCGAAGTATATGGAGAGGAATCTAGACTCAGCTCTTGTACCCATGTGGTCTTCAAGATGGAAATGGTAAGAATGTAACCCACGACAGGGCAAGATTAATGACTGTGTGAACCCATAGGCAGGCTCTATGTGTAGTGGTCCCCTGTCACGATGGAAAGTTAGAGAAAAACAGCCTACGGAATAAATGATCAATTAGAAACTATTTGACAGAAGGTGCACATCATAATAGCTATGTCCCGTGTATTTGTATATGTATAACAGGTCGCAGAGAAGATATTGATCGCTAATAACCACTTGTTCATGTCTGGAATCATGCACAATAGTAGGTACAACTGGTTTTTTTTGTCAGGTAGGATGATTGTGTTCTCATTTTTCCTTTTTTTCTTTATCCAAGGAAGACATTGATTATTAATCCTTGATTGAAAATATCGAAGTATGTGTGTATGTATTTGACTTACTGATCACCGAAGATGGGTGCGACTGCTGCCGTTAATTAAGGAGATACTGGCAGTTTACCCCAAGCCACAGGTTGGAGGAGGAAGAGACCTTCTCTTCGAAAACTAAAGTTTAGTTTGAACAAGATTCTGTTATTTGTCAATATAGCATAAGGTTTGATGAATTTAATTTATGTTATGTTATGTTAATTAAGAAGCTATCAAATGTATTTTATGACCAAAAGTCAGGGGTTGGGAGATGCAGACGCCATTTTCTTTCGTAGCCACGCGCTACAGTGCATTGCACGTTCGTCAATAGGTCATTGTTATTTTATTTATAGGTTATGTTAGTGATTATGGCATCTTGTTCTTAGCGTAAATCACTGTATTTCGTCTTCCCCCCATCCCTCCTCTCCCGACCAAGAACACCGCATTACCACAACTACCCGTATTTACGGAAATTTTTTTATTATTATTATTATTATTATTATTATTATTATTAATATCATTATCACTATTACTATCATAACTATTATTTTATAATATGTTTGTGATTATTATTATTATTATTATTATAATTATTGATAACGATTATTTTTGTTATTCATATGCCATGCCTGTTTTAGCCCTCAAGGTGTGGCGCAATAACTTAGTAAGCACCCAACATACATTATTCACTCATACATACAGAAAGGTAGGATTCCCAGCCGGAATTGTCATGTCACAACCCCTCGGCTTATTCCCGTACCTATTTTATATGTTCTGCTCGGTGAACATAGTTGGGTTCACAGCGTTTAACGTTGACTTCGATTAAGAAGACGAACCTTTTTTGTGTCTACACCCGAATCGGGATTCGAACCAAGGTCATCTTGATTGTGAACCAAGCTTGCTATCCCTTCACACCGTGGTAATAATAATAACGAGTGATCTTTATAACAAAAATTACAGTAGTGATAATTATGATAATGATAATAATAATGATAATAATAATAAAAATATTGATATTAATAATAATAATAATAACAATAACAATAATAATTACAATAATAATAATAAGAATAAAAAAATTATTATTATTACCAATATCATTACTATTATCATCAGAACAATAATGTCAATGATATCAGTAATGATAGCAAAAAATAGTAAAATACTACTAGTACTAATACTAATACTATTACTACTGCCAATGATAATAATAATAATGATAACCATAATAATTATATTATTGATAATAATAATAATAATGATAATAAAATTAGTAACAATAATAATGATAAAAATAATATCAATAATTACGATAATAGTAATAATAATAATTATAATAATGTGATAATAATAATAATAATAATAATAATAATAATAATAATAATAATAACAATAATAATAATAATAATAATAATAATAATAATAATAATAATAATAATAAGAGGAAGAAGAAGAAGAAGAAGAAATATATTCATGATAATAATAGTTATAATAATATTATTCATATCAATGATATTGACAATAGTAATAGTATTGATAATAGTGTAGATAATAACTAAAATAATAATAATAATAATAGTAATAAGGGTAATAATAGTAAAACTAATTAGGGACTAGAAAAATTGGCACAAACATTGATCATGTAATTAATTATTTATAGCCATTCCCTATTTTGAACATTCTTTAATATAGTCTACTTGCGTGGACTGCAAAGTTAAGGATGTTAAAAAGAATGTTGTGAAGAAGGTAGTTGTTGTAGGATACTCAAAAATCCCTTGAGACGCAGGTGTCTGGAAGATAGAGTGGGATGGCCTAGAAAGAGAAGTGCCTCATTGAAACTGAAGTATGTGAGCCCGAATATGATCTTATCACCCCTCTTATGTGTGGGTGTGCGTGTGGGTGTGTTTGTGTATACACACACACACACACACACATATATATATATATATATATATATATATATATATATATATATATATATATATATATATATATATATATATATATGATATATATGATATATATATATATATATATATATATATATATATATATATATATATTTATATATATACATATATATATTTATATATGATATATATATATATATATATATATATATATATATATATATATATATATGTATATATATATATATATATATATATATATATATATATATATATATATATATATATATATATGTATATATATATATATATATATATATATATATATATATATATATATATATATATATATATATATACATATATACATATATATATATATATATATATATATATATATATATATATATATATATATATATATATATATATTATATATATATATATATATATATATATATATATATATATATATATATATATATATATATATATATATATATTATATATATATATATATATATATATATATATATATATATATATTATATATATATATATATATATATATATAAATATTATATATATATATATATATATATATATATATATATATATATGATATATATGGTATATATATATATATATATAATATATATCATTTTATATCATATATATATTTTAGAAATGCTTCCTGACTGGCCAGTATAGGGTTAGAAATGCTCCTAACAACAGTAGGTTAGGTAAAGTAGTGGATACAGTATAAACTGTAGATGTAGATGAACCTATGTAGGCTAGATGGCTATCTGCTAAATTTTTACCAAGTTCTTTATTATTATTGCTATTATTATTATCATTATTATTATTATTATTATTATTATTATTTATCAGGCATATCATACCATATGCAAATCATTGCCTCCATTAAGTTGTAGTAGTTATCCTTGTAAAGATTTAAAGAATTCAGATTGTGCCTGCCTTCCTTTAAAATCTGATGCACTCATAATAAAAATAAAATATATAGATAATGTGTAGGATGAGTGTGTATTGTATACATTGAAAGGCCGCGCGCTGCTCAACGACAAGATTTGACTATTGTTTTCACGTGTGGCTCATTATAAACTGACACAATGACGTGTGACAGCGACTGCAGCGTTTGCAAGAGGGAAGCAAAGAGAGGGACGAGTAGTATTGTTTTCACGTGTGGCTCATTATAAACTGACACAATGACGTGTGACAGTGACTGCAGTGTTTGCAAGAGGGAAGTAAAGAGAGGGACGAGTAGTAGAGGGCTATCTTGCCAGAAATGCGGGGAATGATTCCACGCGATATGTTTAGGATCAGTGTATCAGAAAAATGACGCCGTCCTGAAACTAAAAATGCATCCACTGGAATTATAACTTCTTTATTGACTAACTCAAAAATATATCATGGACGTAGACAAACTAACACATGCACATAAACACACCTTGTACATGGATCTGAAAAATACCTTCAATGTACAATAAAAGTGTTATCACAATGTACTCCATCAAATCTCAAACACAATGTGACTAATGCCATGGAGGCCACCACAGCAGACTTTGATGAACTCATAAGGGGTATGAAACTAATCTCTGACTCTACCCAGAGGTTCCTAGAGTTCACTGAGGGCATGGAGGGTCGTCATAAGGAGTGGGGTGAGGTGACCCAGGAGGTGGAGAGGCTGCAGGGCCAATTGAACCAGAGCCACAAGACCATCAAGACACTCAAAATGAAACTCAAAAATGCTTGACACCTGCTAGACGTGGAGAAAGGAGGGAGGATTGCTGCAGAGATTGATAAGACCGATATGGCTGAGCAGATTTTCCATGCAGTAGAGATGCTAGGTCAGGGGCAAGTGAAGAAGACTAGAGAGGCTGCAGCAGCTTCAACACTCATTCAACAGCCATGAGTATAGCTCACACCACTACCACCACCACCACCACAATACTCACAGCAGTGCTAATAGTAACAACAGACACCAACTCTCTCCCCACTCATCCAGCCCGCTGTCCACTATCACAGAAGATCATGTTTCTGTGGACACCATCCTGGACGTGTCTCAAATGAACATCACCGAGGACAACCTTGAGGAGTCACACTTGAGGTCTGGCTGGGCATACAAGTGAAAGTCATCCTCGCCAGACAGACTGAAATGGTCTCCAAACGCGGGAAACAAATGACTGTCGAAAAGGAAAAGTGGTGGTGGTGATGGTAAGGAAAACAAATGCTGCTTTGAGGTCAAGACAGAGGTGACCTACTGTACTGATGGGGAGGAACTGAAGAGGGTCAAGGTGGATACACAGCCCTCCACACCCTACCTTGTTCCACTTCAACCATCGGAAGGCATGGATCTGTCTGCAGAGATGTTATCTTTGGAGAAGAGTGGAGCAGCAACACCAGCCTTACTCAATCCCTACACACACCCCACACACCCCAACGCTGCGGAACTGTTCCTCAGCCAGCAAGGTTAACGGACGAACACACGCCTTCGTAATCAAGACAGCTTACACGATTAAACACTGTTATTCAGCCTTAACCGAACATGCTTATCACATATTACTTGCAGGTGTCTGGTATCTTGAACACTTACATTTCATATTTCAATTCCATATAAAATCTTAGGTCTGTATTAGGTCGTGTGGAAAAGACAAATTTCAGCTTCTGGTCTTGAAATGATTATAGCAGTCTTACAGTTTCTGGTGCTAATAATCATTGATGAAGTTTTCAGACACACTACAAGACTCTTGAAAACCTCTACTATAGGATGGATTGAACAAAGTATTTTTTTATGATTCATGTATGCACTTGTATTCCTTAAGGAAACTTTTAACACGATAAAAAAAATTTACCTGTACTGCATGGCAGTTTAAATCTTTTATATGAACCATATATTTGTACTAATTTTCAACCAACACAGTGAAAACCTAAGAAGTTACATTGGTTTCATAAACACTTACAAGAACTTGAAAAAGTATCAGCAGTAAAAAATAATAATCTCACTTTCTATAATACTTGGTAATCCTCTGCACTACTAGTCAAAGGTTTGACATTGAATACAATTGATTTATTCCCAGGGAGGAGGCAGATGAAACAAATCCTCTGGTACTGGCTCAAGAATCACTTTATCTGTAAAACATATGAAAAATAGTAAATTACTACCATACGTTATGTATCATAATCGTAATAATATATACATGAAAAGTAACAAGATAAGCCACATACCCTGCATAATAGGCAATTCGTAATTCAAGCCTTGAGGTGCTGAAGTGGGGATCTCATAAATTTGTAGATCTGGCTTCTGACATGCTTTCCAAAAGTGTGTGAAGTTTGTCAGCTGATCATGGGACATGGAGAGTGAAGATGGAAATATGTCTAAATAATCTGTAAAACATAGATTAAAAAATTACAAATGTGCATTTGGGATGGCAGTCCACATTTCTACAAAGAAAATGTGGTAACTAAGAACATAATATTCAACTATTAATATTATTGTATTACCATGTAATTAATTAATTGCTAAAATTTGATTCATACAATACTGAATCATTCATCTTGAAAGCTTGGGACCTGATAAGAGTTTTTTGTCCAGAATAAAATTGATATATATTGTGGTAACCCATCCCACTAACATAAACATGGTATATTCTACAAGCACTTACCATGCTCATATCTGCACCAAATTATACAATGTCTCGGAGCACTGGTATGTGAGTTACCAGAGACTGGTAAGTCGAGGCAAACACTACCCATCTCAAGATTATTTTAGTCTTTAACATTTGTGATAATCTAAATTTTTGCATATAATAATAACAGAAATAAGTGGAACCTGCCGTGAAAAAGACGAATTACCGTATTTCCTGTCATATTGAATGCACTTTTTCCTCCAAAACTCACCACCATATTATAACCAGATGGTTAGGTTTTTGTAGGCCTGGGGGTAGAGGTTACTAGTAGCATCAGTGTGTTTAGAACATGGTTATTGATTTGTGATAAAAAATAATAGAATGCAGAAGGAAGAACATCAATCTAAGGACTACACTGACAGTCTACACTGGGTGACTCCCAATCCAACTCCAAGTTTAAGCTTCTCTCTATTTTCATATTTTTTAATTGTTTCCATCTTAAGACCTTTGATATAATGTAAAGGATATATTCACAAGACTAAAGCACGATTGAAAACATTTCTGTCGGAATTAATGTGAGGTCTTGATCATAAAATGCCTGAACTACCTTGCAATCCTGGTAGGAGTGGAAGGCTGAAAATCCTGTCCTCCTGATGTATGAGTGAGTACGTGTGTATGTGTATGTCCAGTACTTCCTTTAAGAGACCAGAAATGGTTAATGACATATCCTAAGGTGGAAACAGCCAAATTTAAAGAAATAAGTAATGTAATTATTAGTATAAGAAAGGCTGAAAATTAAGGATTTTTTTTTCAATTAAAATTAATAAAGTAAATACAAACTACAACATGCAGTAAGATGTATTACTGTGTGTGAAAAGATTGTGTCAGTGTAAGATATGATTTCAAGAAAACTATGAAATAAGGCATCTATTGGGCAGTATGTTGATTTTTTAAGATTTGCTTCTATGCATCAAATTGGATTTTTGCATTCTCTCTCTTTTCTAGAATGCCGTCCTACACGTTAAGGAAATGGTCAATTGAAATTTTTGTTTTAAATTGTGATAAGTTCTTAAAGTGTATGACTGCAAGCAGGAGCACCAATTAGATTGTCAGAGATGAAAACAAGAGGAAGCAAGGACTGTGAAGCAAAGGCATAATTGGGAATTTCTATGTCATGTTCATGCTTTTGGAAAACTCCATATTGACAACACAAAATAAACAGTACAATACACCTTGATCCTGCTAATTGTAAAAGATAGATGAAAAAGGATTGGATAAGTCCTACACTACTAATTGGACTGAAATTGAATTTGACTGCATTTGCAGATTTGAAAAAACGATTAACTCACCTTCTTTTCTTGATACGTGTGGGATGAACTCTGGTTCCTCGGAAGATGCTGCATGTAAACAAACATTATTATTATCCATACAGGCCAACACTAGACAATATATATATATATATATATATATATATATATATATATATATATATATATATATATATATATATATATATATGTATATATATATATATATATATATATATATATATATATATATATATATATATATATATATATATATATATATATACATATATATATATATATATATATATATATATATATATATATACATATATATATATATATATATATATATATATATATATATATATATATATATATATATATATATATATTGTATAGTGGTGACCTGTTTTAACAAACCATCTCTTAAAGAATTTCTGCATTATGAACAATCCTTATTAATTATATAAAATTCTATAATGAACAAATGCGGAGTTGTTAAATTTTCAAAAATCTCAAAATTTCAAAAAATTCCTTGAGTGAAGGGAGGCATAATACCTACAAATGCCTTAGAAGGGTATGAGACAAACACTATTCATCACTTGATGAGGGAAGTTCAAAGCTACACTAATCTGATGGTTTTCACCTTTAGACATGAGCCAAGCTTTTTTGACATTTGTTTTGTTTAACCATTCATTTCCCATTGAATACTTTCCTCTCTGTCTTATTCTATTACTGCCCATTTGCAACCCTTTATACTTTTTGCCATTAATTATACTCCATTTCCCCGTAAAGATGGATAGCCAAGACAAGTCATACCAGGGTTCAAGGAGACATTATTCTCCCCTCCCCATCTGCACCTTGTCTTTTTGTAGGAAGGTATATAGAGAAGGGGCTTCCCAGACTCCTCACTCTGTCCCTTTCATCGCTTTTTACAAACAGCAGGGATTACGGTGGTATAATTCATGTAGTCCACACCACAGATTGATAAATAGTAAAATAAATTAAACTGGAAGTACAGATTGAAGAAAATAAAACGTATTACAATACAACATCTTCCTTACGTAACACTAAAGGTTGGTGTGGCATCTCCTTATAAACCTCATTGCGGCTGTTCTCACTCCCCCTGTCAAGTATGTTGCTTATTTCTCCAAAAGACCGAAGACTGTTCGGATGATTTATGTGATTTCTTTCGAACTGCTTTGCAACAGGTGTACTTCTGCTTTGATGCTCTCCTGAAATAATTGTTTTTATATAAATAAATATTTAGAATATTATGTTCAATCTTTAGTTGACATTCTAATATGTATATTCTGACAATGGAAATTCACAGATGTGCAATGAACCTATTTTTACTAATACTTCCTTATATGCATTAAAAACCAACCATTATGCACGTTTTGGATGCACCAGTCTCCTGCCAAAATACACACACACACACACGATTTTAACACCAAATTGGATAAGATGAGATACAGAGACAGGACAATACGAGCGTAGCTCCCCTCCCGTAGAATACAACTAGGTAAATACAACTAGAAGATTTGAATGGGATACGAAAAAGATACTTGGTTCAAAGTAAAAACTGGGGTGAAACAAGGAAGTGTATTGTCACCAATGCTGTTTATTGCTTATATGGACACGACAATAAAGAAATTTAAGGAAAGATTTGGAAATGACGAGCAAGGGGATATATTGGCCTATGCAGATGACATTGCATGCTGGAGCAATAACAGACCCCACCTGAAAAGAGCGTTGGAATGCTGGAAAGAGTGTTTCGAAGAAGCAGGAGTAACCATAAATGTAGCCAAAACGGAAATACTCACTGTGAGAAAACAAAATGATGAAGTGAATGAAATAATTCTTGGGGGTGAACAGGTCAAGGAAGCAGAGGTTGTAAAATATCTTGGGTGCATCTTTACAAAGGAGGGAGATAAAAATAAGAGAGAGATCACAGCAGATGTGTATGCTCTTTATATCCAGTGTTGAAAGACAGATATATCCCATTAGAAGCAAAAAGAATTATTTTTCAGTCTATTCTAACACCAATATTAACATATGCATCCGAGAGCTGGACTGACTAATCGAGATTGGAGTAGAGTCCAGGCAGCAGAAATGAAAACACTAAGAGCCATAGTAGATAAAACAAAGAGAGATAGAATCAGAAATGAAACCATAAGAGAAATGGTTGGAGTAACATCAGTCAGAAATGTAATTGAAAATTCACAACTGAGATGGCTTGGTCATGTTGAGAGAATGGATGGGATGAGAACTGTGGGGAGGAGATGGAATTGGTTGCCAGATGGCAGAAGGTCGGTAGGAAGACCTCGGAAGAGATTGAGAGATGGCGTAGAGGAACTGTTGAAGAGACGTGGAATAGATAACATCGAAGCATTGAGAGACCAAGAGGCCTTCAAGAGAACCAACTGGAGGACGGCTGATCCATCTGACAGGCTAAAGGCCTACCTGGGAGCCGAAGAAGAAATACAACTAGGTAAATACACACATATACACACACACAGAAGTACAAGAGGATATAAGAAGGACTACATGCAAGAGACATAAAACAATACAGCTTCCATTATAAGGCATAGAATCCTGGAATAAGCATGATGCAGAAGTAATTAGTGCAAGAAATATTCATGATTTAAAAGCAAACTGGATAATAGTAGATTTGCACTATTGCTATAAACAATGTACCCTCAATTATAACCACAACAATATCCAGAATAACATTCAAAAATGTGAATTTATGTTCAGAGGACCAATCATATTAATCAATTAATAATAAAATTCTTTCACACAAAACACAATCAGTCACTTACATAATTAGTACACATTTCAAAAGTTAATACTGTATTACATAAGATAAGTTCATGTAACATGTACTGAGATTTATTAGTAGGTGTTTGACAAATAGGAGTTTTGAGGTCATTCTGAGGTTGTATTTAGCGCTAGTTAGACCCCACCTAGATTATGCAGCTAAATTTTGGTCCCCTTATTATAGGAAGGATATAGGCTCCTTGGAGGCAGTCCAGAGAAGAATGACCAAGATGATTCAGGGGCTGAGAAATTTACCCTACAAAGATAGGTTAAAACGTCTTAATCACCATCCCTAGAGAGGAGGAGAGCAAGAGGGGATATGATTGAGGTTTTCAAATAGGTAAAAGGAATTAATAAGGGAAACATTAATCAGGTTTTAGAAATTAGTAGTCAGGATAAGACATGTGGAAATGGGTACAATATAGAAAAATTTAGTTTCAGGACAGACATAGATAGATACTGGTTCACTAGCAGAGGTGAATGATGAGGCTGGGTAGTAAGTGCTGAGTCAATAGGTAGCTTTAAAAGACGGTTGGATCAGAGTATGGATAGGGATGACAGGTGGGATAGATAAATATTGGATTAGTTCAGGGGTGGGAGACAAGGAACGGCCTCGTGTAGGTCATCAACTGGTCTCTTGCAGTCTCCTCATTTCTTATGTTCTTATGTTCTAACAAAGTACACAGCCTTTTATTGCACTTATTGATTCTCACCTCTTTTTATCTGAGTTCCAAGAAGGTGACGCTTCTCATAGGTTCCTAAATGAGCTGAAGAGTTCTCTCTGTCCACTGCTGACACTTGTGAGGTCGCCATCATGTACCTGAAAAAATCAAAGTATAAAAAAAAAGAGTACAGGTTAGACCAGCATTCCAGCTAGATCCAGACTTAAATTAAGAAATGTTTAACATCTAACTAACTTGATATAAACAAAATTCATGTACATATGGTATGCAAATATGTAAAAAAATAAAATCAATCATAATATAAGTCCCCTGGTCCTATTGAAATATCACCATGTATATATATATATATATATATATATATATATATATATATATATATATATATATATATATATATATATATATATATATATATATATATTTAAAGAATGTTGAGCATAATTAGAAAGTCCTATAACACATTTATTTGACAAATCATTAACCCAAGCTAGAGTACCTTATGCATGAAAAAAGGCAAACTTAACCCCTATTTTTAAGAAAAGATAAGAAAAGTAAAGTTTAGTTTAGTTTGAACAAGGTTCCGTTATTTATCAATGTAGGTTACGTTAGGTTAGGTTGATTTAGAAGATATCAAATGTTCTTTATGACCAAAAGTAGGGAGTTGGACGAGGTGCAGACGCCATTTTCTTTCGTAAGCAGACGCCATTATGGTGAAGATGTAAAATTTTACCTCAGAATTTATCAGGTATGTAAAAATATAGCTCAATTATCTAAGGCATTCTGATAAAGATGTAAGGTAATACCAAACTAGAATGTGTAAGTAAAACTTTACCTAATGTGTTGCCCTATGGAATGTCTATTGCCCCTCATACGACATCAATAATAAATATATTCTGACATGATAACCTGCACTGACCCAATCTGTAGAAGCCTTCAACCCCTTTGAGCCCTCCTAATTGAATTTAATATTTGCGACGGAAAAGAATTCCTACATCTGCGTCCGTGATCAGACGAGCATATCAGCATAATTCTGAAGAAAAAAAATAATACCCATTTATTTATTAAGTTAATAACAACTATCATAAGGAAATATCGCTTAACGGCTAATTCCAAACGTACATGAAATAGTCAACCCATGTCATATCTCTTAATAACAAGATGTAGCATAACCTTCGACTGTAAAATATGGACCTTTAAGCATGACCCTTTTAAGCCTCTTCTTCCTCTTTCTAGTTGTTAGTATTAACATTTAATAGTAACACTCACCACTCAAAGAAGGCGACGGTGGTGCAGCTTGTATTCTTATGATGACTTTGTGTTCGTTGTTCCCAGGTAAGTAAGTATACAACAATACAATATCCGTACTTGTAATCACTGCCACTTGTTGCCGCTGTGCCGCCGCTCGTTACGTCCAAATGGTATTGTTAATTTGTTATTTAAAAAGAACAGTTTGGAAAAGGCAGCTGAATCGTTTACTTCAACTAAATTATAACAGTAAATATTTATTCCATTTAATACATACATCATCAAAACACTTATTATTTGGAGCTGTTTATGTAGAGACTCGAAATTAGATTATGCACACTAAAGTGATGATTAATATATGCCACTGTTCTACCATGGATGTAAAGGGCAAAAAAGTAAGTTAAATATCCTTATCTAAAGTGTGGCTAAGTTAAATGACCACGGCAGAAAAGTTCCCGTGTATTCATATACTTACATTCCTTCCTTGTATTTTTCAATCATCTTATTTTTCTTTCTACAACACTCTTTATCCTACCATTTCACCAGAAAAGTGGGATAGTGATTAGTATTTAGTAAAAGTGAGTGATTGATGCAATGAAAGAGTTAATCGAGATAATGTAGTTTACTAGGTGTAGCAATTCACTTTTGTATGCATGGTATTCATTATTCTGTTTTTATTTTTTTTTTGTTTGTTATATCCTTCACAGGCTTTTATGTTTCATCACAAGTTAATGTGACACCAGCATGAGTAGCATCTGTCCGTGCACCAAGATCAAGGTGTCTGCCAGTGTAGTGGTGTAGCGGTACAGTGAGTGACTCAGCACCGCCACAGAACCAACGGTGACAGTGTACAGTGTGTGTGTAGGTATTCTCAGGCTCATAGTCATGCTTGCAAGTGAAAGTAGCACAAAGTATGGAGTCAAGTATATTGATCCTACTAGCAGGAATAATTCAAAAGCGAATGTAGGTGGTTTGGTAGAGTTGACGTGAAATCATGGTCATTACCTACGTGGGTAATGTTTATGACATATATGGTATTTAGTGCTGGATTTGATATATTGATCGTTATATAGTTAACTAGTTAGAATAACTAGGGTGGATGTGTTCTGTTCATACTTGGTATAAGTAGAATCAGTAGTATTGTTTTGTGGATTATCAGAAATCAGATGATTTCTATCGTATCGCCGATATATTTTCATCCTGTGTAATTACATCACATTAGTATTAGTAAATTTGTGTTAGTGGGTTATCACCGATTTGGTATTTATTTTATTTGGTATATCTGAAGAACAGCAAACCGATCAGAACATTTTTTGTTGCACTATACAGGATACTTACTGTACTGAACATATGTGAAGTTTTTAGTGAGCGGTCAATTAAACTGTCCGAACGGGCTACGCCCCCTCGGACTGCCCTAACCTAACCTAACCGGATCCATCCAATGACACAACCCTAGCCTAAACTAAACTGACTCAGAGGGAGGGGGGATCTATGGTCCCCCAGACCCCTCCCCAACCTAACCATACTAATTCTGTCAGATGTGTGGACTTGAACAGTACATGTTAGGTAAGCCATCGACCGCTCACTGAAACCACAGATGTTCAGTACAGTAAGTATCCTGTGTACTATAACAAAAATTATTCTCATTGGTTTGGAGGCATTGTTCTGCAGATTAACCATCTTTTTATAGCAGTTTCTTTAGCGAGCAATCTTTTTGTGTGCAGATTGAAATAAATTTTTACCGATTCTGATGACAACTGGTATTAATTTACATCTTCACCAAAATGCTCCATAGAATTGAGTGTTATATTCTTACATTACCTGATAAATCCTAAGGTTTTCCTAACTACATTTCCATTGCAAATTCCTAATTTCAGTGGGTTCCAAGTCTGTACTTCCAGGAAGGAAGTGTTTTTTTTAACCATTTAGCTAGTCTCCTATTCTCATAAATATAAGTATAATTTACATTTTTCCTTCAAGTTAAGTTTAGTGTAGATGGACTTCTATGTTTTCCAATATTATACAAGTTTGGAATCCTATTTTGAAAATAATAGATAAATTGTTTTGCTTCCAGGGTCTTGTCATCCACTACCATGCCAGAGCCCAAGCCCTTTGAGCGCCTTCCAGGCAACATTAAACCCTTGCACTACAACATCACTTTGCAGCCCAACCTGGTGAAATGTGTTTTTCAAGGATCAGAGGATATTGACATAGAGGTGAGACTTGATCACTGATATACTTTACATGTTCATTCAAAGGTTTTGAAAATTTACATTACATAATCTATCTATCTGATGTCTGATCTTTATAACTCCACAAGGTTTGGACGCGGTAGATGAGTTTCCAGTTATGCCTTTCTTTACATGCTCTAATCCTCTATATCTCCTCTCCCCCTTCCTCTCACATACTCTATCAATGTGTGCCACTATTTCACTGCAGATCATCCTATTACTACCACCACCTTCACCTTACTCATGTGCACTGTAATTTCACTCCCCGGCATTCTTTCTATGTTGCCAAACCATCTTAAGGTACTGTGTTTTATCCTCTTAATCACTCCACATTCCATTTCTTCATCCCTACTAGACATACCATATTAAATTTTTATATACATACTTTCATTCCTTTCACCATCCATTCTTCTTCCACCACAAACTTTTCTCAGGTAACTCATTTTACTGCTTGGATCTTTGATTTTCATCCCACAAACCAGTTTCACTGGTAAAAGTTGTTGTTTGTACAATTATTATTCTATCAGGAATCAACTTGTACGTTGAGGATAAGATACAAACATTTACCACCAAGTGGTAAACAAGGGGAGCAACACTGTTAACAATCACTGTACACTGTAACAGGCTGCCACAAATATTTCCAAGATTTAACCATTGTCACTTTGTTACACTTGGAACACTGTCATGACAGAAGAATTTCCATTTGTTCATGTCCATACAATCGTCTCTTGCACATTCCATCGCTCTTAACTTCTCTTTCAAGTATTCAAACACTGTCCTTCCAGTTTTTTATTGGTTCTTTCTCTCACACCCATAGCCTCTACTTTATTTTTGTATGTTTTGTATGTCCTTCTTGTCATATGTCTCCCTAGTTGCCTATTATAACTAAACTATCTAAGTATGCTTTATTTGACCACCACCTCTCCTCAAATTTCTTCATCTTTATGAGACATACAAATCTTATCATGAATACCTTGATTGCTTTTACCATCCATCCTATTCACACCACATTTTACAAATTGTGCATTACTCATTAAATTGTAGCATGTTTTCACTGTGTTTTGTTACAGATCAAGGAAGCTACAAATCAAATCAAATTTAACACATTAGATTTGACCTTGCGTGATGTAAAGGTTACACTTCCATCTGGAGAGGAACTTCTACCAACATCTACTGAGATTTCGACTGCTAATGAGATGGCTATTCTTACATTTGAGGAGACTTTGCCCATTGGAACAGCCAAGTTGAGTGTGGCTTTTAATGGAGAGCTCAATGACAAGATGAAAGGAATGTACAGAAGCAAATATACCTCGTAAGTGTTGTTCTTAAACTAGGCTTAATATTTCTGAAGTTTGTTTGCAGTTTTAGCATTAGTTTTCATGCTGTGTTAACTGCCACATGTGGTTTGTGGTAACCTAATTTTAAAGTGCTTTTTCAATGCATTTCATGTCATATATTATTTCACATTATATTTTATCACTAAAAGCTTTCATACACCGAAAGGTACACCAAAAAGTGTGACTATTGCTTATATTTATGTTCATGTGATCAAATTACTTTTGGTAAAAAAAAAAAATTCAATAAAAAGAGTGAGAAAGAAGAATTATCCAGAGTATATTTGATATGAAATTCACTTTTTCATATCTGTATTAAACAGTTATGAATTCATTGAGACTACTCAGCAGTTTCCTAGAGAAGATTGGAATTATGACGATCAGAGTAATAGATAGAATGGAAGGAATAGATAGAAAGGATCTGCTGATCAGAGATCATGGAAAAACAAGAGGGCAGGAATATAAAATAAAAAGCGATATTAAAGTAGATATGTAGACTAAACATGATGATGATTATCATCATCCTCTATGAATCCACTGCAGGACTAAGGCTTTCTTTAACCTTTTCCACTCATCTCTGTTGACTGCATGTCTATTCCAGGTTACCCTGGCAAAACTTCCTACCCACATCTCAATTAAGTGTAATGCTGGGAATTTTGGGGAGATATGAGAAAATAATAGCGGGTATGTGTTGGTGGGATGGAGCGTATGGGTAATGCAACAGCAAAACAACGAAATATTTTTACTAACTCACATCACTTGTCTGAGCAAACTATTATTGGGGTAAGAATCTGGAGTACTTTGACTACTTGGTAGAGTAGCTAATGATGATTAAGATTTACTGTGGAGCTGTGAGAATTTAGAAATATAGATAATGAAGTCAATGAGCATATAATCAATTTCACAGAGCATCTCTGTGTTCTTTGAGCCACTGCATGCTGTTATCACCACACTGTGTCTATCCATTCGGCTTTTGGTTTTCCACTACCAAGTTAGCCTTTTAGACATAGTTTTAAATGAAAATATACTAAATTAGGACAAGTAATTACATAAAGGTAGTGTTTTAGTTTTCAGAAGCTAGATAATTGGTTCAGTACCTGCACTACTACTACTTTACAGTATTTTGACATTAGAATGACTAATACAAAATTAATATGATTGTTATAATTCCCATGATGGCTCAGTTCCATTCCTATCCACACAGAGTTTCTGGCGAAGAACGGTACTCAGCTGTGACACAGTTTGAGGCAACAGATGCCCGTCGCTGCTTCCCTTGCTGGGATGAGCCTGCACTCAAGGCTACCTTTGGCATGACTTTGATTGTTCCAGAGGACCGGGCTCCACTTTCTAACATGGTAAGACAGAACTTTCAAAAGAAATGGAAACTAATTTATTCTTTGCTTATGTATAGCTATTGCAGTTTGATTTTATGTGGAATACATCTGAAAAAATATGAACCTGAAATTCTTATAATTCAGTACATGATGGGAAATTACATACTTATATGTTCAAACTTCATTCATGCTAATAAATCAACTAATGTTCTGCAGAATTTTTATTTTTTCATATAAATGCTTGAAGGCAGCTACATTTCAAATTATGAATAGATGTTTATCAGATTGTGATTTTTCTTAGCCAGAAATCTCCAGGAAACCCCATGAATCTGACGCCAGCCTTCAAGTGGTGAAGTTTGGGACTTCTCCACTCATGTCCACATATTTGGTGGCTGTGGTGGTTGGGGAGTATGACTTTGTGGAGGATACTTCGTCAGATGGAATAAAGGTTAGTTTTCCTCAGTTGACTGCAAGACTTTTACTGGTGAGGAGTCAAATACTGCATTGTTGAGCAGCAGAAAACTTTGAAGTATTTAAGGAGTGTTGAATTTCAGTATTTATAATATAGAACACTTTCTTAGTACATACCTTAAAAACTGTTGTGATATTGAGAGAATACTACTTTTAGATTGTGAATGTTGATAACATTAATACAGCAAATTATATGAAACTTATTTTAATACAGCAAATTATATGAAACTTATTTGGCTTTTAGGATGATTTAACTTATTCATACATCTTACCACATGTGTTTAGCTCAGTCCCTGTATAATACAATTAGGTAAATACAACTAGGTAAATGGAACTTCCAAATCACTTATCTATCAGCAACACCATGTAAAGTTATGGGCTAATTTGTCATACATTTTTCAACTTCTTTTGATAGTCAATCCTTGCATTTAAAAAGAGGCTGTCCTGTGTACAGTCCCTGTACACTACAATTAAGTAAATACAACTAAGTAGATACAGCTTCCAAATCACTATCTATCAACAATGTCTTGTGACCACTGATGTTATGGGCAAATTCGTCATACATACAATAGTCAATTCTTTCATTTAGAATGATGTTATCCTGTTACATCCTCAACATCTATCCCACTCTTGTATATCATTCTCATCATTTCATTTTCATCCATTATCTCCTTATGTAACTTTTACCTCCACCCCAAAACTAGTATGCTCATACTTTTGCATCAACCACT
>JAXIVD010007375.1:2500-20313 GCA_036785275.1 Cancer borealis
ACACAATACAAATAGACATACACTAAAAAAAAAAATAATACAATAAAAAAAATAAAATGAAAAAAATATATAAATAAAATCCAGGCTTCCTATTGGCTGACGTGGCACTGACATCACTCTTCCTGAACCAATCACGTTCGCGCTTCACTGGAGTCCTTGGCCTCTCAAAGACGTTGTGAGCGTTCGATAATGAGGGGAAGACGAGGGGAGAAATGAGGAGGAGGAGGAGGAGGAGGAGGAGGAGGAGGAGGAGGAGGAGGAGGAGGAGGAGGAGGAGGAGGAAGTGAAGATAGGAAGGAAGAGAAGTGAGGGGCAGGCACGTTTGAAGGGAGGAAGAGGAGGAGGAGGAGGAGAAGAAGGAGAAGGAGGTGAAGATAGGAAGGAAGAGGAATGAGGGATAGACACGTTTGAAGAGAGGAAAAGAAGGAAAGGAAGAGAAGGGAAGAGAAGAGGAGGAAAAGGAAGAGGAGGGAATGAAAGGAGGAGGAGGAAGAGGGATATGAGGGAAGAGGGAGAGATATGGGGGTGAGAAGGGAGGGAGGAAGGAAGGACTGAAAGAGTTTATTTATGTCTCGTTATTTATTTACTTATTTTCTTATTCTTTCTTAGTTTTCCTTGATTTTTTTTTATACATATTATATCATTATCTAGATTTTCAGGTTGTTTTTATTATTTTTTGTATAATTATTCATTTTCATTTTTTTGAGGGGAGGAGAGAAAGTTATGTACGTGTGTGTGTGTGTGTGTGTGTGTGTGTGTGTGTGTGTGTGTGTGTGTGTGTGTGTGTGTGTGTGTGTGTGTGTGTGTGTGTGTGTGTGTGTGTGTGCGCGTGTGCGTGTGCGTGTACCGTGATTTTTGACATTTATGGTGATGAATTCCAAGGTGACAGCTCAATATTACTGATGTGTATGTATGTATGTATGTATGTATGTATGTATGTATGTATGTATGTATGTATGTATGATAATCGGGCAGGGTCAAATCGAACACTTCCACATTAGTAGTAGTAGTAGTAGTAGTAGTAGTAGTAGTAGTAGTAGTAGTAGTAGTAGTAATACAGAATTCTCTATTATTTGTTTATTGTCATTGTTTTCTTGTTGTTTTGCATTAGTAGTTGTAATGGTATTTAATTGAATTAATGTTTATATATATCTTATCTTTTCTTTAGTGTTTACCAAAAGCAATCTTCACGTGGTTTGTTATCAATTATATTCTTAACTATCTGCATTGATCTTTATTCTTTTTCTTGACTAGTGAGAAATTTCATCACTCGCTCATGTATTAGTATCATTATTATTACTATCTTTATCATCATTTCGTTTCTGTTATCGAATCTAATACGAAGGAAATTGTCTGAAAGTAAATCTGTCAGAGGTAAAATATCTCTGGATCCACGAATATCCCTCTGCAGACCTTCTGTTAAACTGTGTTATTATCATATTCAAAACAAACCACGCCAAGCTTATCCCTCGTATCTTTATCAACAATTTAACATATTTTTTTTCTAATCGTCCTCTGAAATGATACAAGATTATTTGGGTGATAATAATAATGTGGCTGGATATACGTGTCTTATTTGGTATTTCTTTTGAGAATGAGATTAAAAAAAAAGATTATCAGTGCAAGTTATTTTTTCATTAATATCACAGAAAAAAATAAAAAAATAAATCCTTCATGTCTAATTTCCTCGCATCACAGGACAGACTCATGACAACCTCGCTATCATCACACGCCCAAACGGAACCAAACATCGCTATTGGTCGCTTACCTCACGTCATTAATGCAACTTGACCAATCAGCAAAGTGGTGTTGGCGGTGGTTAGGTAGGTGGGCGGTGGGCGTGCTTAGTGGACCCAGTTCGATTCCCACTCACACTGCATCCCTTTCTACCAGTACATCTTACGCTTATTTAATAGGTAATTATCCCTCGCGACCTCTTATGTGTCCCCTTAACCTTAATAATACTCTCCTTGGCCCCACCTAATGTGTCAACTTTATATATTTCGTCATTAGCAATAATAATTAAGGTGCGGATGCAAGAGGAAATCAGGAAGTAAATACTATGAAAATGTTCACACTTATTGGTATGCAGCATCCAGTTTAATTAGAACTCCTGCTAATTTTTAGATTGCCTCATGACCCCCCAGGAAGCCGCGGCCCAAGGTGTGTGTGTGTGTGTGTGTGTGTGTGTGTGTGTGTGTGTGTGTGTGTGTGTGTGTGTGTGTGTGTGTGTGTGTGTGTGTTTAGTAAGAAGTTTTTTTCATCATTATTAACTTGCAATCATTAAATTGTCTCCCATAAAGATGACCTCCTTGTTAACTCAGCGGCAATAAGTAACAAGGTGTAGCAGACAATAATATTTACAATCTTACAAGTCCTAGTTAAACTCACGCCTTACACGTCGCTAATACTCCTCAACACCAGTGAATGGTTTCCAGACTATTCATTGGGTGAGTGCGTTACCCTCCACACTTTGAATGAGCAGTGACGTGCCTCTTCCTGTTGTTGTTGTTTACCTACCCATCACTACAGCTATCTTGGTGCCTTCACTTCATATTGCGTGGTGATGACTTTTCTGATCCGCAGCACAAAACCAGGCCACTCACGGCTGAATAATCTAATATCTGAGAAGTGTTGCTGGCATCTACATATGAAAGGTGCTGTTAGAATGGGAACATCGTCCTCTCTCAGCAAACTTTTGAACTAGTTAGGCCACTGCACTGCCGTCTGGTGGCAGATTTCTGATTTAAATGCTACGAACTACCTACCATCTTGTGGCTAAATATTACATGAAAAGTTTTATTGAAGTCATTGCCATCTGACGTGAAAATATTAACTAAAAAATAAATGTTAGGTTAGGTTAGGTTAGGTGTATCGACGCCTCATTTACTTCCTTTTGGGTGTTTCTTATCATTATTGTGAGAATCCATTACCGTGTTTGTATTAGATTAGGTTAGGTTAGGTTAGGTTAGGCCGGGTTTTATACGAGTCTAAGTTTACGACGGTTGATTGGTGGGACAGTTAGTGTAGAGTAACAAGACCTTGCGACGACCAGCACACCTACACGACCTAATACTATCGAAAAAGAATCACTGACACCACCATCCTTCCATGTGTGTGTGTGTGTGTGTGTGTGTGTGTGTGTGTGTGTGTGTGTGTGTGTGTGTGTGTGTGTGTGTGTTCGAAGTTAAGATTTAATCACCATTCTCTGACATTGTATTCATCAGTTATTCATATTCATTATTCAATGCTACTGCCTGCTTTGAGTGAACTTTGTGTAAACACCTGATAACGAGTCTGTGCACAGGTAAAGGTGAGTGAGGTTAAATATATACATGAGTAAGTTTGAAGGGAAGGTGAGTAACTGTGACAAGGAATGGAAACTGTGATTGTGGATGCAGGTAAGTGAGTGAGTGAGTGAGTGAGTGAGTGAGTGAGTGAGTGAGTGAGTGAGTGAGTGAGTGAGTGAGTGAGTGAGTGAGTGAATGAGTGAGTGAGTGAGTGAGTGAGTGAGTGAGTGAGTGAGTGAGTGAGTTGTTACAAGAGCACAGATTGGTGGGAGAATGTGGTCGAGGAGGACGTGGAATGGAGGCTGACAGGGAGATGAGGCTGGGGTTGAAGGGGGGGCAGGGGGCAGGGGAGCAGGGAGGGGTAAGACGGGGACCAGAAGGTGAAGAGCATGTTGGGGGCGTGGGGGGGCGTGGGTGGGCGGAGCGGGAAAGGTCAGGACGAAGCACTCTCCCTTACTCTCCCACACTAAAATGTCACACAGGGGTCACTTGCTAGATGCAGAAAGAGGATGACTGCTCTCCCTTGCCTCTCCCTCCTCCTACACCTTCCTCTCTCTCCTTACTACCTCCTACCATCCAAACATATCATCCTTGCACTCTTCTAATCTTCCTCCCTTCTTTCTTCATTACTCTCTCTCTCTCTCTCTCTCTCTCTCTCTCTCCTCTTCCACTCTTTAGCCATCCTCCGTTCTTTCTCGTGCTTCAAATCACTTCTCCTCCTCCTCCTCCTCCTCCTCCTCCTCCTCTCACACAATCAGTAAAGATCAACAGAACACAGCAGCCTCCTTCAGCAGGTAACCTCGTTATAAGCCAATAAGCTCCCTGTTACTTGGTATTTCTATGTTCCTCCTCCTCCTCTTCCTCCTCCTCCTCCTCCTCCTCCTCCTCCTCCTCCTCCTCCTCCTCCTCCTCCTCCTGCTCCTCCTTCTCCTCCTCCTCCTCCTCCTCTTCTTCTTCTTCTTCTTCCATCCTCCATCAGAGTGGGCAAGCCTATCAAGATGCGTGTACACTTGAACATTTCACTGTGAAGCTGAAAAGAACAAATAGAGTGAACACGTTCTCGCTGTGTTCATTGTGTTCGATGATGTGGTCTTGTTCCCACCAATTTCCCCACCAAGAACATCGGTCCAGTCTGCACAACCAAGAGCAAGAATGTTCGTCCTGATCCCGCACTTAGAACTAGCAAGCAACGGAAAAAAACATTCGGCGTTTTCAGTTCGGTTGGGTTCGGTTCGGAGACATGTCATCCTCACCTCACTAGACTTAATTAAGTTAGCTTGGCTCGTTTTGCTTGTTCGGTTTGTTGGCAGTAGAATGATGAGGTTAGGACGCACCCTAACGCTGTAGCTTCATCTCCGCAGAAAAAAAAGAAAAAAAAAAATCCTCTCACAGTCTATCACACGCCGTGCAAGGCTGTCTGCGCACGGACACTCTAAGAACTGGTCTGGTGTTCTTCTTCTTCTTTTTCCTCCTCCTCTTCCTCCTCCTCCTCCTCCTCCTCTTCACCATAATCATCATCATCTTCACTGGCATCCTTGACTCTCATGTTCACTCACCAATATGTTATTTATTTTCCGTCCACTTCTGTTGGAATATAGATGTTCTTCTTCAAAGTCTTCAATTTTCGTTTTTGTCTGTCTTGCTTTCGTTTTCCATTTCTTGGAGTAGCAATTCTGTTCACAAAACTGTCTACTTTTCTTGAAACTGGCGAAGACAAAGAATGTGAAAAAAAGAATAAGAGGAGGAGGAGGAGGAGGAGGAGGAGGAGGAGGAGGAGGAGGCGGAGCAGGAGGAAATAAAGAAGATAGAGGATAGAGAGGATAAAGTAGAAAAAAGAAAATAAGAAACCTAAAAAAAAAGTGGCATTGGCTATTTCAACTGTAAAAATTGATAGAAAAAAAAACTTAGTTAACATCCCCAGAGAGAGAAAGTAACGGTGACAGTGATAGTAACAGTGACGGTGATAATGACGGTGACGGTGACGGTGACGGTGACAGTGACGGTGATAATGACGGTGACGGTGACGGTGACGGTGACAGTGACGGTGATGGTGGCAGTGACGCATTGGATGCTACCCTGGCGTAATGATCTCATGGAAGAGTCATGTCCCAGCCAATTAAACATTTTTACCACGTCAACCAAGTCGTGCAAACTGATCCACCATGGATTACGCGTTCATTACTGCTATTCCCCGCGGATCGGCGTGTCCTTGTGCTGAGAGAGGCACATGAGGTGTCGACGTGGCATTTTACAGGTGGTGATTACGTGGGATTCTTAAGTGGGTTACCTGGGGGTGATTTAAGCCACTTACATACACGCAAAGTTTGTTCAGGCTAACTTGACGAAATCGCTCCGCCTCCCTTCTCTCTTCAGCCACATCATTGGTTAATTTCAAAGGTAAGCTCCTCCCACTCCCTCCTTTTGAAGCCCATAATTGTTTTTTTTTTAAAGCTAGTCTCCTCCCATTCCTACCTATATGAACAAGAATGAACACCTTTCTCTTCTTCCTTCCGTTGAACGTGATTGGTGCTTGAATGTTAGGTGAGGATCCATCTGATTGGTTCTCGCTGATTGGCAGTGGGCGGGGTAAGTCCGTCAATAAAAAGTGAACATTTTTTTCTTGTTTTTTTTTTTTCGCTTGTTGCTGAGTGGTTCAATCAACAAAAAGTAAATATTTTTTTTGCTGGGTTGTCGCTGAGTGTTTTAAAATTCGAGTTTATGTTGCTGATTCGCCGTAACTCTGATTGCGACCTGCACCAACGCCATACCAACAAGAAATGCCATTATAGTTTACACACATGCACTCAAAAACTATAAAGAAACACTACACACAATTACTACTACACACTACTACACATACACTGTCATTACTTTATTAAAATACACTAAGGAAGAAATAATACAATACACTACCATATTACATACACAAACCTTTCTCTCCATCTCCACTCCACTCAGAATACAACCTGAGATTAGATGAAACACTATTTTACATTTCCAATCTTCATCCTTTGTTTCTACACACCCAAGTCCTGCAACACACACACACACACACACACACACACACACACACACACACACACACACACACACACACACACTCAACACCAAACTTAACTCACGTACACATGCTATCAATACACCTACGTTCATTTTGCCACCAACCTTGCAACACACACACTCATCCTCGAGCGCGCAACACATTCAACAACTTGTCACACTCTTGCTGCAATACATACTTACGCTCTCACTTCAATTTTTGCAACACATTCAAGTGACTCAACACCCTCCCACTCACAACACCTCTTCAACACTGCAACACACTCTCATCACCACCCTTGCAACACATCCTTAATTATTTCCCACTCCTCCACAGCATAATATCAACACCGTCTTAGTTCCAGCACAACAACAACATTCTTCTTCCCCATTCACAATGCAACACAATGCAACACAATCCCCAAAACTCTTACCTCCACCGCCCTACCATCACAATAGTAATACGACACTCATGACCACCACCACCACCACCACCACCAACACCACCACTACCTCCTCCTCCTCCTCCTCCTCCTCCTCCTCATTACGCTCGATGTCCAGAGATTCCTATACGCTTTTCGTCAGGCAAAACAACTACAGTATTCAAAACAGCAACACAGAAGCAATGTGTACACGCTGTTAGGGGAATACTTACACATGTATGTACGTACAGCACGGTCCACTCCCACCTCTGCTAACACACGCACACACCTGAAACACGACGGAATGTGTAAGTATGTGTGCGTGTAAGTAAGTTTGTGTGAGTATGTGGGTGTGTGTGAATATGTGTGTGTGTGTGTGTGTTTATGTGTGAGTATGTGTGATTGTGTGTATGTGTGAATATGTGTGTGTGTGTGTGTGTGTGTGTGTGTGTGTGTGTGTGTGTGTGTGTGTGTGTGTGTGTGTGTGTGTGTGTGTGTGTGTGTGTCACTTCTAGACACACATACACAAAAACAAATACATACATACATATATACATACATACGGACTGAGAGAGAGAGAGAGAAAGAGAGAGAGAGAGAGAGAGAGAGAGAGAGAGAGAGAGAGAGAGAGAGAGAGAGAGAGAGAGAGAGAGAGAGAGAGAGAGAGAGAGAGAGAGAGAGAGAGTAGTATTGACCGCTTGAGCGACGGTAACTGAGGTGAATTATTCAAGCATCCTCTGGAGTACACTACCACCTCCTCCACCACCACCACCACCACCTCCACCTCCACCTCCACCTCCACCACCACAACCACCTCCACCACCACCACCTCCATCACCACCACCACCACCACTCCCATGACAGAAGCGGACAGGAGCAGGAGGAGAAAACAAAAACAGCAAAAATTACCACATTTGCATCTAGTTTCTTCCTTTCTTCCTATGTCTTCTATACCTTCCTTCTGTCCTTTTTCTAGAACCTCATCTTACCCTTACTATTCTGTCCTCTTCTGTCTACCTTCCATTGTGTCTATTTACCGTCCATATATTTTGAATCTGCTTGGCTCTTAATTAAACCCAATTTTTTCTGGTTTTCGATACCATTCGTGAGTTTCTTTCTGCGTCTGTCCCTAAATTATCAATGGTATCTAGTTACACACTCCATTTATGACCTTGGATGCATTTTATAAGTATGTGGTATGTAGTATGTTGTGAAGGCATGAAAGAAGAAGACTTTACCATCTATGTCTCATTATGTTGTAATGTTGGAGAGAAGTGGAAGGATGGTTGTGTGTGAGTCTCTCTTTCTCATTCTCTTATTTTTTTCTCTCTCTCTCTTTCCGTAGTCATTCATCTTGCACACCTTCATCCCTGCCTTTGGTCCCCCCCTCCCCCTCCTCCTCCTCCTCCTCCTCCTCTTCCTCCTCCTACTCCTCCTCATTTTCTTCCTTCTCCCTTCAACCCATCAAGCCACGCAATATATGAAAACTTGCTCGCTTCCCTCATCTTTATAAGCGCACTCTTTATTATCACTCCCGCTCGAATTTCTTATTAGAAGCTCGCGAACCTCATAATGTTTCCGCGGTGGTGGTGGTGGTGGTGGTGGTGGTGGTGGTGGTGGTGGTGGTTGTGGAGACAGGGATGATAAAGACACTGATGGTGGTGATGACAGGCAAAGGTGATAGATGATTATTATTATTTTGTGTCTTTCCCCTTCTATTCACTAGCTTAAAGGGAATGTATGTATGTATGTATGTATGTATGTATGTATGTATGTGACACTACCTTTGATTTCGTTAAGAGGAAGAAAAAAATTAGTGGAAATGGATAATTATTTATATATGTGTAATGTATAACGTTCACGAAGTTGTAAGTCGAGTTGCTGCCATGAAAGAGCCAAAATATTGTTTGATTCTTGCATTAGTATGTTGGACGGAGTGAGTGATAGAAGGATGAATTCGAATGCGTATAACTGTATGTAGTCTTCTGCCACGGGTTGTTTGATGGAGTTGGTGGCATTTTTTTGTAGTGGTAGTGGAGGAGCAAGAATAGTGGTGGTGGTGGTGGAGATGCATGGAGGTCAGTAGTTCACTTGACCTCCCACCTTCCCCAGAGAGCACATGACCTATTCGTGAACCACTACCACCACCACTACTCTCCTCCTCCTCCTCCTCCTCCTCCTCCTCCTCCTCCTCCTCCTCCTCCTTCTTCTTCTCCTCCTCCTCCTCCTCCTCCTCCTCCTCCTCCTCCTCCTCCTCCTCCCCTGATATCTTTAAAGCTGATATGGAGGCTTGACCCTGCAAGAAACACACACACACACACACACACACACACACACACACACACACACACACACACACACACACACACACACACACACACACACACACACACACACACTGTAAACTCATCTCTCGTTTTCTTCTTCAATAACTAAACATGCCATGAAAATTTGAGCCCGGACTTAAGTATTTTGCTAACCTACATTTGAGTGGTGGCTGAGTATTGCACGATTTCCTCCTCCTCCTCCACTTCTACCTCCTCCTCCTCCTACTCCTCCTCCTCCTTCTCCTCTTTCCCTGGTCCTACCCCTGCCCAACCCTCCTCCTCTTCCTCCTGCAGCAGAGTGCGTCGCAGGAGGAGGCACTAATTATTCAAGCAAATTCAGTGGCATCCCTTGCATTTGGGTTGGTCAAAGGTAACCCTGTGAAGGCGGGGCAAGGGTGAAGGAGGGGGTGAAGGAGGGGGTGAAGGAGGGGGTGAAGGAGGGAAGGGAGTCAGGTGTACAGAGGAAGTGCAAGGAAGGAAAGGTGTAGGAAGTGTAAAGGGAAGGGGTGTACAGATGTGGTTAGGGGATGGTGGGGGTGTAAGGGGGGATAGGGATGGAAAACGACACCCCATTTAGACTGAGTTTCCAATTAAGTTTTCTTTTATGCTGTTCCAATCCACCTGGTCGATGCATCTTTTTGCTGAGAGGGGAAAAAATAGACCTGGTGGTACAGTTTGAGAGGGGAAAAATATACACATACACTCATGCTTGTAGGAAAGGTTACACTAGGCCACGCACGCAAACACGCATGCAAATCCACGCCCACTATATAGGTGACAAAAAAAATAATGACTAACATCTCCAAGGAAAAAAAAAATCTCATGTAATTAAAGTTTTTTCCACTTCCCTTTTTTTTTTTTCCTTGTAACATAAAGTCAAGATTATTATGTTTTTTTTTTTTTTTATCATTATTACTCGTTTACGACTTTCCTTCCTTTTCATTCTGATACTTATATATATTTTTTTCTCTCTCACCGGAGGAAAGTTTGGCCAACCCAACCCACCAAGGCCTTCTCCTCTTCTTCCTTCCTCCTCTTACTACTGCTGCAAGAATGTTAGTGAAGTTTTTTTCGTTATATTTTTTTCATATATTTGGTTTAATGTGGTGTCTTTTCTTACATGTGTTAATGAAAGCCAAACCTTACGCCACCGCTGCCTCCTCCTCTTCCTCCTCCTCCTCCTCCTCCTCCTTACTGTTAAGGTTTATTTTTATAACGACACTCAGGTAGACAGATAGACAGGCAGAGAGAAAGACAGACATACGCAAACACACATGTACACTAACACAGAAACAATGAGACTGACAGTGACACACACACACACACACACACACACACACACACACACACACACACACACACACACACACACACACACACATCATTCAACAAACTCCACAAATAGAGTTCTGCAACTTGGCTGTGATCTCTGTTTGTTGTAGTAGTTGTTGTTGTTGTTGTTTTAGTTTTAGTTGTTGTTGTTGTTGTTGTTGTTTGATCGATCTGGTGGAATCCGTCACGTCTCGGGAAACGCTCCTTCTTGGACACACACACACACACACACACACACACACACACACACACACACACACACACACACACACACACACACACACACACGTTCGCCGTGATGAGAATGTGTCAGCAGAGGTCAGTCAGTGCCCAAGTAAGGAAGGTTAAGTTAGGTTTAGTTAGGTTAACTTAGTGTTAGTTTACGTTGAGGGTTACATGGTGCTGTGTTACGAAGGAAGAGGAGGAGGAAGATAATACATAATAATGCATAGGAAGCACAGGTAACAGGAGTGATCCTCCTGTTACCTGTCCTCAATGTATTTTTGTCGTAGGAGACCAGTATCAGCCAGTAAAGTTAAATAATGGTAAAAGGGTAAAATAGGCTTTGATATTACAATAATCAGAAAGCTGAGGCCAGATTCGTATTCAGCATGCGATAACCTCTATGTACCAATTTTTATGGAATTCGGAGAAGTCAAAATTTTCGTGAAATTAGAATTTTGGTCAAAATTAATGATTTTTTAAATAATTCGAAAAGTGTGAGATGTACGTACAATCAGTAGAGAATATAAAAGAAAGAGCAGGAGACGTCTGTCCTTTTGAGTTTGAGTCATAGGAAAATGCAATTTGAATGCAAGTATAGATGTAAGAATAGCAAAAAGCAAAGATTTATTATTTTCACAAAAAACAAAAATTTCTTCAAAGGTATGAGTTATTCGCAAGGTGACGACAGCAACCGATATATGTTATCGAGATCAATAATTCTATTTTTAATCATATTTCCTGTAGGAGTAATATTTTCGTAATAAAAGGGGGAAAAAAATGTTGAACATTAATTATGGTGGAATTTTTGGGCCACAAAATCGAAAATCCATATTATAGAAATAAAAAAAACAGAGTATATATTAGTGATAAGCATGCCCGAGAACACCTTGGTACCAATTTTAAGGCAGTGTCAATTTTTTTTTACTAACTCCAAACCCAACCTAACCTAACCAACCAAACGTTCCCCCAAACCTTTAAACTTCTTGGCTGATTTTTTTTAATATCTAAAAGTTTTAGGCTTACTTAAAAAGTTATAGAATAGTGATGAAAGAGCAAGGGACACACATTCTTTTGAGCTATAGTGAGATGGAATTGGAATGTAAGTATAGGTATAAGAATGAAAAGAATAATATTAAGCAAACAAAGGCAAAATAAGGTTCAATATTAAAGTTATTATAAAACTGAGTCTAGATTCTTGGCTGAAAACATGTTTTTTATTAATAATTCGAAAAATATGAAATTTAGATCAAAAAGATATAGAATAGTAAGGAAAGAGCAAGAGACGAGCATTCTTTTGAGCTATAGCAGAATGGAATTGGAAAGTAAGTATATATGTATTACCGGACTGCAATTACAACTATGTATACCTTGGTTATCTTCATTGACTTAGTGGGTGGTGGGTGAACATAAATAGGGGGTCATGTGAGGTCAAGGTTTCAAGGCGAGGTCAGGTGTGTGTGTGTGTGTGTGTGTATGTGTGTGTTGTGTGTGTGTGTGTGTGTGTGAAATGTGGTTCAGTGATGTGGTATTGCATTTCACACGAATGGGAAACACGAGCAGGATGTTAAATGTGCAATTACGAGGCGTAAAAATTACATATATATGAAAAAAAGGATACTGTCCACTGTTTTGTTGTTCCACTGAGGGAAAATTTATAAAAAAAAAAATAATAATAATAAAAATGGGAGAGAATTTCAAAACTATGTGAAATTTAAGGAATAAAAGAATATGATAATAACATAAATACAAACAATGATAAGTAATGTAATGAAAAAAACGAGAAGCAAAGAAGAAAAACAATTATGTCACAATCTAAGAAAAAATCTGTTTAATTCTGCAGGAAGGAGGAAAATGTGTGACGAACAGAGGAGGAGGAGGGGGAGGAGGAGAAGAAGAAGAAGCGGAGAATAATATAGATAACCAAGCTAATTTTAGAAACATGCATAATATAAAACGAAAAACAAAACCCAGTGTTAATGATAAAAATAATAATGAATAAAAGGAAAGAGTTTAGTCTCCCCTTTAACACCTTGCAGGGGGAAGGTGTGAGTGGAGGGCCGCCGTGGCAGGGTGAGGGCAGGGGCGGGGGGGCAGGGGTGGCAGTTTTCAGTTGTACCAGAGAGATGGCCTACAGGGATTTTACACAACACACACACACAACATCACACACACACACACACACACACACACACACACACACACACACACACACACACACACACACACACACACCACATACATTCTCTCTCTCTCTCCTCTCTCTCTCTCTCTCTCTCTCTCCTCTCTCTCTCTCTCTCTCTCTCTCTCTCTCTCTCTCTCTCCAACACTTATCTAACCTTCCCTAGGAGTAAAACAAAAATATTATAAAAAATAAAAAAAAACTTTTTTAAAACTTACACGAACTTAACTTGACTAACCTAACCTAACGTACCCAAACTTACTCTAACCAAACCTAACCTAACCTCATCGACCTTAAGCCAAACTCAGCACAAGCAACAAGCTAACGAGCCTAACACTTATCTCCACAAACTCAACTAATATAACTTCTTCACGCAAGGTTACAGGAAGGCAAACCGGCCAGACACATTCTCGCCTTGGAAAAAGAGAAATAAAATATACAGAGAACGTGTATGCCCCCGCGGCCTGGCCACGAAAGACTCGTCCACGCCCTACAAGGCACGGAGGAGAGAACGCTGGCCGCGGCAGGAGCCAAGCCAAAAAAAGAACCCAACGAGGATGAGAGAGAAAGCCGAAGGGGACGGGAGTGAAAGAAAGAGAAAAGAGAAGCAGATAGAGAGCAAGGAGAGAGGTGGAATAATAAGAAAAAAAAAATTAAAAAATTTATAAAAGAGTATGAGTTTTTTTTTTTATTTTTTTGTTAGTTTTTGACTAGTCCAACGCCATCCTCTCTACAACTGGCGGCCTGCAAGAGCCGCCCGGATGTAGGTCTGGTGGAACCAGTATTGGGGAACGAAGGCTTCAGCCCCCAGTCTCTTTGTTCTTACCTTCAGTGAGTGTTTGAGTTCCACAGTAAACGCACGGGAGAGTGCTGTTGTAGGTGTTTGGAGGTACTAGGTGGAAGGTATGATGGAGCGGACTGCGGCCGCAGTGAAAACATGTGTTTTAGTATAAAAAGAGAAAGAGTTTTTTATTAGTTTAGGTTATTTTAAAAAAAGAGTACCAAGAGGGGGAGAAGCGGAGCACGGAGAGAGGAGGGAGGATGGAGTGGATGAATGAATGAAGAGTGGAGGAGAGAGATGGAGAGAGATGACGAGAGTGGGGAGGCGCATGTTGAGTGAGTGAGAGCTAGAAGAGGATGGGATGGGTGGAGGGGGAGATAAGGGGAGGGAGATAGCATGAAGAGGGAGAGAGAGGCGATGAAGAGGAGAAGAGAGTGAGTTTTTGTATGGTGCGTGTGTGTGTGTGTGTGTGGTGTGTGCTGTTCTGTGTTGTGATGTGTTGTGTGTGTGTGTGTGTGTGTTAATCCCCTCTCACTCGTCACTAGGATACTCTCAGGGTCAAACATCCTCACCAGGCCTCCTCAAATTGCTTCTCTCTCTTTTTTTTTTCTTACATTCTTCTCTCTCTCCTCTCTCCTATCTCTCTCGCTACTCTCTCTCTCTCTCCCTCCTTTCTCTAATCCATCTTTCTCTCTCTCTCTCTCTCTCTCTCTCTCTCTCTTTCCTCTCTTACTCCTACTTCTTCTTTTTTATACACACTGACCTATCTTGAAGAGATCAGAGAGAGGAGACGAACGAGGATAGAGAGGAGGAGAGGGAGAACAGGAGAGAGGAGAGAGAAGAGGTTGAGAGAGAGGAAGAGAAGAGAGAGAAGAGAGAGAGGGAGATGAGAGGAGAGGAGATGGAGAGGAGGGAGGGAGAGATGAGGGAGAGATTGTGGAGAGAGAAGAGAGGAGAGAAAAAAATAAAAAAGGAAAAAAAGAAATGAGAGAGAAAAGATGAGACGCGATGAGGATGTGAGGAGAGAGAGAGAGAAATGGAGAGAAAAAAAAGAAAAAAAAAAAAAAAAAAAAAAAGAGGAACGAGAGGGAGACGAGAGGGTGGAGGGGAGAGGAAGAGTGAGGGAGAAAGACAAATACAAGGAGAAACGGAAGAGGAGGACGAGAAAAAGAGAGACGAAGAGGGGAAACGTGGACCGGACGGAAAGGGAAATGTAAGGGAAAGAGAAGAGAGAGAGGGGAGGGTGAGGAGCAGGAGGAGAGAGATGGAAGGAGATGACGGTGGAGAGGAGTGGGAGGAGAAGAAGAGATGGAGAGAGAAGGAGAGAGAGGATCGGAGAGGAGAGAGAAAGGGGAAGAGAGAGAAGAGGCAGGAGAGAGCAGAAGAGAAGAGAGCGAGAGAAGAGGGATGAGAGAGAAGAGAACGGGCTGGCCGAGATCCGAGGAGAGAAGAGAGAGGATGAGAGAGAGTGAGGAGAAGACGAGAAACTGCGGAGAGGAGCTCGGGGAAGGAGAGGCGGAGGAGAGAGAAGAGCGCATCGGCGCTGCGAAGAGAGAGAGAACGACGAGTGGAGGAGAGAGTATGACGAGAGACGGAGGACGAGAGGCATGAGCAGAGAGAGAGAGAGGCGGGAGAAGAAGAGAAGGGACGATGAGGAGATGGAGAGAGAGGCAAGAGAGAGGAAGGAGAGGAAGGAGAGGGGACGGAGTGAGAGGAGGGAAGAGAGAGAGACGGGAGAGGAAGAGAGAACGAGGAGTGAGACGATGGAGAGAGGAGGAGAGAGAGAACGAGAGAGAAGCACGAGACGAGGAAGAAGATCGAGAGAGAGAAGAACGAGGAGAGCGGAGCAGGGAGAGGAGAGATGAGAGAGAAGGACTGGGACATGAGAAGGAGATGAGCGAAGAGAGGCATCGAGAAGAGGCAGAGAGAGACTGAGGAGAGGAGAGATCGAGAGAGGAGAGAGAGAGAACGATGAGAGAGGCACGATGAAGCAGAGGGCATGAAAAAAAGTAAACATAAGTAAGGGAAGAGAAGGAGAGAAAAGAGAGGAGAAGAGCAAGAGAATTGAGACGGATTAGACTACGGTAAGACGAGAGGGAGAACAGGAAGAAGAGAAAAGGAGGAAGGAGAGAGACGAGAGAAAGAGTAAGTCAACAGGCCCGGGAAGAGCCATGGGGAAGGCAATAATGATGATGAGAAGAGACAGAGAATGAGAGAGAGGGCAGAGAACGATGACGGATCAGGATGAGTACAAGGAAGAGAGGTGATCGGCAGCGACGAAGAGAGGAGAGAGACGACTGGACAGACGAGAGAGGATAGAGGATGAAGGCCGAGGAGAGAGGAGGAGAGAGGAGATGATGTGACGACGAGAGACGTAGACGAGTGAAGGAGAAACGAGAGCAGAGGAGAGAGGAATAAGAGAAGGAGAGAGGCGAGATGAGAGTACGATCGGACGAAAGAGAGATGAGAGGGAGATGAGAGACGAAGAGGAGAGCAGATGAGATAGAGAGGAGACCGGGAGGAGACGCGAGACGACGGAGGAGGAGCGAGAATGACGCAGAGGGGAGAGATGAGGAAGCGAGGAGAGGGGCGTAGAGACGGAGAAGGTACGGAGATGCGTAGAGTGAGGGAGCAGAGGCAGAAGAGGATCCGAGGAGGAGGACGGAGAGAGAGGGCCGAAGAGAGATGAGGGTGAAGAAGGAAGGAGAGAGGAGAACCTGAAGGATATCCGAGATGGAAAGTGGAGAGGAGAGATGGCAGAGGAGGGAGCGGAAGAGAGCGAGAGCGAGAGATGAACCGAGAAGATACGGAAGAGAGAAGGAGAGAGATGAGAGACGGAGAAGACGAGAGAGAAGGGCCGAAGAGATTGGAAGAGAGAGAGAGGAAGCGAAGGGAGGAAGAGGAACGAGAGAGAAGCGAGAGCGGAGGAGAGATGAGACAGAGACGAGAGAGCGAAGTGAGAAGAGGAAGAGCGAGATAGAGGAGAGAAGGACTGAGACGACTAGACGAAGAGACGAGAAGACGCACGAGAAGAAGACAGGAGCGGAGAATCTGACTGAAGTGCACGGCACGACGAGGGTGAGAGACGAGAGTACAGAGAGAGACGAGCAGCGAGACCGCGGCAGAAGAGAGTCCTGCGGAAGAAGGAACTGCGCATGCTATCCGAGCGGAGAAGGGGCCGGAAGGCGCAAGAGGGAGAGATGAGTGAGAGAGAGTGAAGAGAGAGTGGAGAAGGAATGCGAGGGAGAGAGAGGGGGTGAGATTGAGAGAGAGACGAGAGCGGAGCGGAGAGGAAGGACGAGGAGGGAGGAGCGGGAAGAGAGGGCACGAGGAGGGCGGAGGCGCCGGAGGGACCGGGAAGACGGGGGGAGGAGGGGCCGCGCGGACCGGGGGGGAGAGGAGAGGGGGGACGACGGGGAGGAGGAGAGCGGGAGAGGGGAGCGAGCCCCGGAACGAGGGAGAGAGAAGGGGAGTGAGGAGAGAGGAGAGAGGAGTAGGCGAGAGGGGGCGAGCGGGGGGGAGGGGAGGGGAAGGGAGGAAGAGAGAGAGAGAGGGAGCGGACGAGGGTCGACTACGTTGGATGAGACTGAGAGGTGAAGAGGGGGAGGGGTAGGAGAAGGACGGTGCGCAGAGGAGGGGGAGGCAGAGCCCGGAGGAGGGGAGAGAGGAGAAAAGTAGATAGCAGAAGGAGATGGCTAAAGAAGGTCCGGAGCGTTGGAGAGTGGGAGGAGAGTGGGGGGGAGGAGTGGGAGGGAGGGGAGACTGGGGGAGAAGAGAGACGATCGGGAAGAGGGCGAGGATGAGCACGAAGTGGGGAGGGGGAGAGAGGGGGGGGGGAAGGAGCGAGAGGAGAGGGAGAGGGAGAGAGAGAGAGGAAGGAGAGCGCGGAGGAGAGAGATGAGACGTGGAGGGGGAAGAGAGGGAGGAAGTCGAGAGGAGGAGGGCGATGGGGCGAGAGATGGAGAGAGGAGGAGAGAGAGGCGAGAGAGAAGGAGAGACGGGAGGTGAGAGGACGAGACGACGTGAGGGTTAGCAGTCGGAAGGAGAGAAGAGAGAGAGAGATCTTGAAAAGGAGCTAGGAGAGAGCGAAAGAGAGGTTGAGATAGAGAGAAATCGGGAGAGAAGAGAGTAGAGCAACGGCCAGTCTCAAACATGTTGTAAACAGACGCTTGCTGTGAGTGCGTTTTGGATGTTTGAGAGGGAGTGTTGTAGTGTGAG
>JAXIVD010007376.1:0-10000 GCA_036785275.1 Cancer borealis
ATGATTGGAAGAAAGCGTGGGTGGTAAAATGTTTGGAAATGAAGAAGAGGAGAATTAGAGAGAGAAGAGAAAAAAAGAAGAGAATTATCAAGGAAGAAACACGCGAAGTAGGAAGTTGTAAGAAGTATTTGTAGCAATATCAAAACAAGACGAGGAAGAAGAAGAAGAAGAAGAAGAAGAAGAAGAAGAAGAAGAAGAAGGGGTAAATATATATGTATCATAAAGAAAATAAGAAAGACCACAAGAACAACAATATTAACGATAACGAAACCAAAAAGCAACTATAAAGAAACGAAGGAAAACATATATATGAGAGAGAGAGAGAGGAAAAAAAATAGATAGATAGATAGACGTAAAAATAAATATAACAAAAAATGCTTGCCAATTGAGGGAAGGGGGGAAAGGGAGTCATGAAGGGCAAAAAAGGGAGTCATTGGAAGAAGAAAAAAACTCTCACATGAAACTCAGTCTGGCAAAAACGAATACTCTGAAACTGAACGATGAAAGAAGATGAGGAAACTCACAAAATATCCTGAGTTACCTCGTGTGTAAGCCGAGCGTGGCGCTGGGACGGCCAATGAGAGAGAGAGAGAGAGAGAGAGAGAGAGAGAGAGAGAGAGAGAGAGAGAGAGAGAGAGAGAGAGAGAGAGAGAGAGAGAGAGAGAGAGAGAGAGAGAACCAGGAAGGAGGGAGAGATATGGAAAAGGAACAGGGGAGAGAAGGAAGGAAAAGGGAGACTGATAAGGCAAACCAGGAGAGGGAGATAAAGGAGGGAGTGAGAGTGAGGAGCAGGACTAAGGAAAAGTAGAGGAGGAGGAAGAGCAAGAGGAGCAGAGGCAATGCGACTCCGGGGATCACTCGACTAGTTAGAGGCGGACGCGGGGCAGCAAGGGACCAGGGGGAAGGAGGGAGGGAGGGAGGGGTAGAAGGGGAAGAAGAAAAGGTCGTTGTACCATGCGGCGCCACAGCCCAGTTCCTGCTGGTGTTCCCTCAGCGGGCATGGGATGGCCCAATATATCCCCCCAAGCGAGGAGGGTAATGAGTAAAGTGGACAGAGTGCTCTATAAGCATGCTCATGAGGGCTCTTCACACTTCAGGGTAAGCGGCTAAGAAGGGCACGGAAGACGGCGCGGGGGAGGGCAGGGGGGGGGTGGCCAGACAGCCCTTGCGCTCTGATTGGTGAAGGAATGCAGCCAAGAGGAACTTCTTTATTTTTTTTCTTTTATCTTTTTCTTTTGCTTCTTCGATGCGGCGAAACTTAATCAAGGTGACAGCAGCAGAAAAGTTTTCCCGCACACGGCCTAGAGAGTTGGTGGAGCCGCGGACTGCCTGGAGGCGACCACTGCGGCGAGACGGTTTTGTTCACCAGCTGAGTGATGGAGGGAATACTGGGTCGTGTCGCTGACCACCTCCCGCCCCCCACACTGTCCCTTCCCTCACCTCACCTACCCCCTGCACCACCGCCTAGTACCTCCATCCTCCCTTTTTGCTACCTCTTGTCTCCTCCACGCTATTGTTTGGAAAATACTTGGGGATCACTCGTCCACCTCCTCTCCTTGCTGTCCTTGCCTCCTCCCCCGCTCCTTGCTCCTCCACCTGCCCCGCTCATACATACGTAGTTATGGTCCGAGTTATGTTGGTGGTCGCACTCACCCTTACCCCTTCTCCCCTTCTCCACCGCCCCCTCTCCCACCTCTCGAGACCCGTCCTCGGCCCTACTTCCGTTCCTTCCCTCTCTCCCTCAGTTTTTTCGGTTCACAGTTACAGAAAAATACCACACAGACATACTCTCCTTTTATTTATTTATGTTCTCCTTTGGGTGAGAGGTGTTGATATAAACTTAATTAATTAGTCTCTGGTGAACGCCCTCGACAGGAATCTTTGATCCTATTATGCAGCGCAATACAGATTTTCCCCGTCAATAAGCCGGGCTTCAGGTAACTCCCTCAGGTGCTCCCTTAGGCTTAAACTCTGCCGCCAAGTTCCTCCGCCTTGACGCCGATCATTTTGTTGTTTAAATTACTTAGCATTTCCACCAAGGCGGGATGATGATGTCTCGTCAGTCAGTCAGTCAGGTAGTGAGTCAGTCAGTCATTAGTCCGTCGGTCAGTCAGTAAGTCAGTCATTCAGTCAGTTAGTTAATCAGTCAGTCAGTAAATCGGTCAGTTAGTCAGTGAGTGTAGTGAGGTTGCGTTAGTTAGTTAAGAAGCTTGGTGGCGTGGTGGGGACGATGCGTCAGTCACTCGTTGAGGAATGGTTGCGGTGGGAAGATGGTGATCAGTCTGTCAGTCAGGGGGAAGAGTGGGAAGGAAGGGAGTCAGGCTGGAGATGAGGCGACAGTAAGTCAATCAAGGATGGTGGTGGTGGTGGTGGTGGTGGTGGCGGTAGCGGCGGCGGCGTCGACAGCAGCGTAGGACTCGCCCTTCCCTTCAGCTCACCACCTCATTGCCAAGTGAAAGGAAACACATTTTTGTTAGGAGAGAAATGTTCACTATTCCTATTTTTTCTCCGACATCCGCAACTCGAGTTCGACAGAATCCACGCCATTTACAAACGGAGGACGGCGCGCCAGTCGAGTTACTCCGCTCACAAGAAGCTCCAATAGATTCCTGCATCTTTTAGGGAAAACTTTTCGTAGCCAAAAGGATCCAAACCCCAACAGCAGACAGTGGCAGTTGTAGAGATGTTTCGGCGTTCCGGCCTGAGCTTGAAGGGCTCGTCCTCCGCCGCTCGCTGGAGGTACAAGCTTTAGACTCCTGAAACATTTAAGTGACCTGCCTCCCGCTGGGACAAGATCTGGTTCCTGATGTCTTCCATTTGCAGCGAGGCCCCACGTTTCCTGCTTCCGCGTCTAATCAAGATTCTCTTTTATCGACGAAGGCAGTTCCCATCGCTTCTAGTGGGAAAAATCACCACTTGAGCGTCACTTGTTCCCAACACACAAAACAATAGAACTCAGATAGTCCTCACAAAAAGGGGGGATAAAAACGAAGGCACAGCCACAACCCTGATCTAAAAAAAAAACACAAAACAACAGAAAGCTTATTATTTTAAAGCACGAATGAAGGTTGACATGTTCTCTCAGTCTTCTTTTTACTGTTAGAGTTACAGAAGCTTTCTTGGTCAAGATTACGTCCCTTGAAGCAAGCACTGAGCTGCTCTCTTCCGTCGGCTTTAAGATCTGGTCCCGGAGTCCACGCACCACGCTGGCGGTCCCTCATCCCGGCCTCATCCAGACCGGCACCGCTCAGCTCATCTCACATCCTATGTCGGCTAAATGATTCTAAAAGTGGAATCGCCAGTGTCCAGTTCATCTTTGCGCTACCCCCAGTCTCCTCCGCCCCCTCCTCACCTTCTCTCCATGTTGCACGCCATCTCCTCAGAGGACAAGTATAAGGCGTGGGGAGTTTTTACGTGGCCCCGCAAAGCGAGAGTGTAAGGTGTAGGCGTGGCCGTAGAGTTACTACTTTACCACCTGAGGCCGCGCCGGGTGTGGTCTGCCGTGTGTCGTGTAGGGTGAGCCTTCAGGTGAGTCGCGCACCTTTGAGACTTTTTTTCTGCGAGTTTGAGGCGATGCTCATATTTTTTCGCACGCAGTGAAGTGAAAAAATTTTCCCGATCGTTGATGCGCTACGTTTTCATGTTACGGTGATGTGCTTAATTACGAAACCTGTACGATCCTGTCTTTTTACTCTCATCCGGCTCAGCGTGTACGCGAGTGTGACATTATAATAACGTGTAATCAATTTTTTAATGGATTATTATCGGAAAAAATCGTGCAAGTGCGGCATAATAAAATGTCAGGCAAGTGTCAATACGCTAATGGGATGCCTTCATTGAGGCGATGTGACGCACGCCTCCTGACACCAATCGGAACAACACACACACACACACACACACACACACACACACACACACACACACACACACACACACACACACACACACACACACACACACACACACACACACACACACATTAATGCAAAAGGTCTGGCGGCAACGCGCAAATCCCTGTGTAAGAATCTCAAATCGCGCCTCGTCGTCTTAAACCTCGCCTCCCCCTCTCCCCCCTTGCTATTCTTCCCCCTTAGCCATTATGTCCTCGGCCTGGGAAGGGGCGGGACACGCTTCCAAGAGTTATTAGTATTGAAAAAGGGTTGTGTTGAGATGAGTCGGTAATTATGAAGATGTGATGATGGTAGTGAAGGGTTACAGATGCTATGATTCTAAGTATATGTAAGTATATATGTCAGGGTTCTTCTAAGTTGATAGAGATGAGGATTCTACTTCGCTATTACATCTTTTCCTGTTCATTCCATGTTTTCTACTTCCTCTATTCCCTTTCTCCTTCCCACTCTTTCACTCAATCCATGTGTGTGAAAAACGAAGAGAGTAAGAGAAAAAGGTTCGTGCATGGCAGTTTTCCACTTACTTTTAGAACATTGGCTGCTCTGTGTGAGAAGTTGAATTTCATTTGCAGAAGTTTTGCTTATGATCCATTGATTCTTGCCGCTGTGCTGTGCTGATTCAAGGCTTTCCTTCTGCTTTTCTTGCGTTCTTTCGTTCATATTTCATCTCAGTTAATCATTTACGGATTAACTTATATATTTATTTGTTACTTCATGTATTGATTTATTCACCTTAGTTATTGATCATTTATTTATCTAATTATTTATTCATTCACTTACACATGTGTTTGTCTAGTTGTTAAGTATTTGTCTTAATCTGACGTTTGGATCCACGCGGGAGCAACCCTCGACATCAACTCTGTTTTTTACCGTGAATGATGCCTCAGGACAGATAATCATCGTAATGAACGGTATTACATAACTTTCCTAATGGGGGATCAAGTCCACCTTTTTTACTGCATAACGTACGGTCAAAACAAAACAAAATCGCATGTATGTTGTGCGTAGAGGCGTCTCGGTTCCATTGAGAAGTTAAGGAGTAGAGGAGCGTAGCGTGAGGTGAAGAGGGCAAGAGGGTAAGAGTGACAGGCAGAGGGGCGGATTTTATGCGACACACCCAACGAGGAGTGTTAAATTTTACTGCCTACGCCCACACCTACTACATAGTCCATGGGCGAGGCTGTGAAAGGACAAGCGGTGGTGTATATCAATATTTCTCCCACGTTCAGCATCACCGTCCCACGCATACCCTTGTGCCCTACAAATCAAGGGAGGAAGAGGAAGAGGGGGAAGGGGGAATAGGTATAATTTTTTTAATTTTTGCTTTTTTTCGAAATCTAAACTTAAAATTCATTCGTAGAACTTCCCCCCTCCCTTGCGCCCTCTCTCGCCCGCAGCCTGCATTGTAAGAGAAGGACGACATGAAAAAGTTAGAAAAAAATATAGTGAGGGTCATTTTTGTGTGCCCGGAGTGTCTTGCTGAAAGGAATGCGAGGGTGAATAGGAGGCGCGCGAATGTGACTCGGCCAGATTCCATGAGTTGGTGAACATGTTGGTGATTTAGAGCAGCGTGGAGGCAGGCTACAGACGGACGGATGGGAAGGGGTCGTCGGGGCCTCGTTTGTACAGCCTTTTCCTGATAACCCAATTATTTTCATTTTAGTTTCGTAACGGATGACAGTTTGCTGGTCGTCTTTACCAGCTCGTGTCGTCACGGAGGGAAAAAGTTGTAGATAATTTGGACTTTTCGTTTGCATATTTTCCCCCTTTAGTAATTACTGCTATCTGTAATGATAATAAACCTGGTGGTATATAACCTTATGCGAATTAACTGATTGGGGTAAAATATTATTGGTGGAGGAAGATGCAATTAAAAATGAGGATTTATAATTGACTTTATAATTGAGTAAACAGAGTTAATTTGTTACATTAAAAACTACGATATTTCAAAAATATATACGTTCAAAGCACAGTCAGCTCCTCTTTGTCCCTCCACACACACACACACACACACACACACACACACACACACACACACACACACACACACACACACACACACACACACACACACACACACACACACACACATACACACACACACATAAAAATTAATTAACGCGATTCACCGGACTGACTGTTTGTCAGAGAGACGCTCCCTTCCCCCTCCCCTCACTCCCTCCTTCCTCGTGACGCTCCATCGGCACCTCTCCCCCAGAACAGCGACATCCTGTCACCCTTCCCTCCACCTCACTCACTTCTCCTTCATCACCTTCCCTACTCCTTCCCCTCAACTACCTGTAACTTTCTCCTATATTTTATCCTTCTTACTACCTCTTCCCCTTTCCCGTATCCTTACCCTCCCCTTGCTCTCCGTGGCCACGCTTGTTCACTTAACCATCTCAACACTCCTTTGTCTTACGATCACACTTCGTTACGCTGGAAACGAATATACGAGAATGAAGGCAAAAATAAATCATCCTTTGAACATTTTGCGTCGTGAGTGCAGTTGATGCCGTGCTCGTTTGAGTCCCTTGTCACTCCTTCACATTGCCTCTTCAGTGCTGGCGAGGGAGCGACGTGCCTCTCGCCTTCACCATACCATCGTGCCCTTGCTCACCCCAACGCCTGCCCCGCCCCGCCTCGCCTCGCCCCGACAGACTCCACGTTTACCGAGCAGAAATTTTTGTTAATATTGAAGATTTTTTTGACGCTCGCACGCCGGTGACTGGTGACGACGGCTTTTTGGTGCTGTTGGACAAAGGAACTCTGCACTGAAATCCATACGGTGACAACGGCGGCTCCTTCCCCCTGGCGATAGTTCACCGCCCTTGACCTTTGGGGGCGTTGAGCAAGCATAGAGGCAGCTTCAAGATAGGAGTCGAAGCATGTCATCGAGTGTATTAAATATATAAATGAATATTTTGCTGGTGATTTATCCAGGCATATTTTTATTCCCTAATTAAAAGTAATGTTATATCCATGGGAGTCATTAGCGAATAATAGCTTGAATAAAGATCATAAAAATGCAAAAAAGAGCAATCAGTGTGGCCCAGCGAGGTAATAAGTGTCGTAGTGATGGTGTGAGTGAGCCAGCGTAGTGCAGCTTGAGGGAGGAAGTGAAGCTGCTCCTCTTAAGGGGCTGCCAGCATTACCGAAGAGGTGAGAAGGCAAGGCAGGCAGGGAAACAGGGACAAGGGCTTTTACCTCCCTCAGGGACACCAAGGTAGACATCATCCTTGCCTGTGTGTTCTGCCGCCCATGTTTCGTCCTTGGTTTCTGGGGATGAAGGGAACTGGGAGCAACACTCTCTTAATACCTTGAAGATCGAATGTAACAGTGACGCGTTTACTGCTATTGGGATGGCAACTCTGAGTGTTACTAGTGAGCAGTCAGAGTGTGGCTGATAGCGTCCCTTCCCCTCTGCCTCGTTCCCTTCCCCTCACAACCCTCAACAAATAGTCCTCACGCTACTCACCTTCCTGTACCTCCGCCCTCAACACATTCACTCCTGTCCCTGCCCCCCTGTCCCTGCATCCACCTTACTTTGCTGTCCTTTTGTCTCTATCACGTAGATATTATAGTAGTAGTAGTGTAGCTAAACAAACAGCCTCGTTAGGTCCAGTAGGACTGTTGCTGTCTGTTCTTCCTTTGTACTCCTTTGTACCTCAACACCCTGTTTTCAGCTCAGACTCAACTCACTTCCTTCTCACCACCTGCCTCCTACCCCTTCCTCTGCCCTGCCCTGCCCTGCCCTGCCTTGCCTTGCCTTGCCCTATTCTGCCCTGCCCTCCCCTCAACACAAACTCACCCTTTCCTCACCCACCTTTCTCATTCCCCTGCCCCCATCCCACCCCTGCCGCTACCAACACTCTCACCTTTCCCACCGTCCACCTGCCTCAACCCCAAGCACGTCCTCTACTCTCGCTCTTACTTCCTGAACTACGACCAGCAGTACGATCATAGTGGCGTAGCACTTCAGGTCCTTTGGCTGCACGCGTAGTGGTCGTAAGGTCATATAACACTGGCTGGAATTTGTTTCACGTATTTCATGAACTGACGGTCACAAAAAAATAGAAATATATTTTTAAATGCCTGAAAGAATTAAGGTGAAGTTTTATGTTAGTGAAAATAAATCTGTCTCAGAAGTAGGATGATGAATGTTAGTTGAAAGTTTTTGTCTCACGTGCACTCAAAACTCCTTCCTTTACTGATGCAAATCGTAGGTAATACATTATGGACTGAAATTGCGGAAAATTTGCCGGAATATTTCACCAACAGAGAATTCCTTCGTGCCGCCATCATCGTTTTGGCGTGAAGGAATTAACAACAAAAACGTTATGAGCACAGAATTATCAGTTACGAGAAGCTTTCATAGCTACCACTCGTGTTACTGTTACGTGATGGCCACTTAACTATTGTACCCAACAAGTGATCACATACCACAGTCTTCATGAGTTTATTTGGTTTTACATTAAGAATTCCACTTGAGTGCGTCCCCACAAACTTTAACTTCACCCTCGCGGTCCCCACACACACAACCCCGGCGTTAGTTCCGAGGCCCGGGACATGGGTGGGGCCTTGCCTCGACCACTCGCAAAACAGGATTTCGTAGCAAACTTCTGTGCTGGTCAAGCTGAACACATGCAGGTTGTCCACATGCATATATTTGTTATTATTCCTAGTTTGACTTGTTCGTGCTGTGTTTTTTTTTCTTTTCTTTTTTATACTACTGAGTTTTCTTTTCCTCCTAGTCTGTCTTTTTATTTTTGTTTTTACCATCACCACTACATCCTATTCCTCCTCCACCTCCTCTTCCTTTTCCTCTTCTAATTTCTCTTCTTCCTCCTCCTCCTCCTCCTCCTCCTCCTCCTCCTCCTCCTCCTCCTCCTCCTCCTCCTCCTCCTCCTCCTCCTCCTCCTCCTCCTCCTCCTTCTCCTCCTCCTCCTCCTCCAGTAAAACTCCTCCTTTACCATTACGTTCTCCCCGTGAGTCTCCTTCCTCTCCCCCACGACTAACTCTCTAAATGGCTTCCAAGTGCGTCTCTCTTCATGTTCTTTTTCCGATACACCTCGGCGCCGTGCAGGTGTCTCCCTCGCCCATCTCTCTCCCAACATCTTCATCAGCGTCACAAACTTTCGCCGCCTCTTTCTCCTGACCCTCGGCGGCGCTGCGATGGAGGGTCATCTGTGCCAATGTCTGCACGAGTTCCATAAATCTCTGGTGCAGTTTCCGATTTCTGTCAGCAGACGCCTGTGTTGTATTTGTTTTGCAGACATCGGCCGTGAATACAGGTAAAGGAACATTATGAAAAGGTCGCCCTTACCCAGAAATCAAGATCAATAACATTGTTCATTTCGAGAATTATGTTTTTGCTTGCTGCTATTGCTGTTCCCGCCGTTGTTGTTGTCGTCGTTTTTGTTGTTGTTGGTATTGATGCTACTACTGTTGCTGCTTTGGCTGCTGCTATTTCTCAGTGGACGTTCCCTCGCCCTGCCTCCTCTTTTAACTACTTCTTCCCCTTCCTACCCTTGCACCCCTTGACGTCTCCGTCTGCCGACCCCTCCCGCCCCTTCCCTTGCCTGCACCTGCCGCTCCTCTCTTTGCCCTTCCCTTATGCCTCTTCCCCTGTCTATACCTCCACTCCAGCCTCCCTCCCTTCCCGCCCCTCCCTCTTCTCCTTTCTACCTTTCCACCACATTTTATAGCTCTCACACCACCCGGACCTGTATGTCCCAGTACTCCTAAGTTTTAGTAATTCATAGTTTTCCTGTATTATAGATGAAAATGGGGTTTTATTCTTTATATGTGAGTGTGTGTGGGGGGGGGGGGATGAGTGTGTTTGGGTGTGAGTGTGTGTGGGTGTGAGTGTGGGTGTGTGTGGGTGGGGGGATGTGTAGGTGTGGGTTTGGGTGTGGGTGTGGGTGGGTGTGGGTGTGGGTGTGGGTGTGGGTTTGGGTGTGGATGTGTATGAGGGTGGGTGGACAGCGTTGGCAATCAACATATTCCTGATTGTGTCACTCAACACCAGCACCTGAGACGTCACCAAGATGGCGCACACACACACACACACACACACACACACACAC
>JAXIVD010007376.1:15000-20313 GCA_036785275.1 Cancer borealis
CGGAATAAGTATTATAGTCACATTGTTTTCTGTTCCCTATTCTTTCCCAGCTCTTTTTTTTTTGTAGTCTTTCCCAGTTCTTCCCGATTTTCCTTTTTGGCTTTTCGTTTTCTTTTCTTGAGTTATCAAATAAATGAATACAACTGGATACTTTTTATATCATTTCATTATTGATTATTGAAACCAAATTGGATGTTTTTAAACTTTAGCAAATAGTGTTGTTTATTTACACACATAATGGTGAGTGATGTTAAATGTTAATTTATCCATTTCATTAGTTACTTATATTTATTTATTTGTTTTTTGTATAGTTATTCTCTATAAAATGTATGTTTTTGTCTGAAACAGATTATATATATATATATATATATATATATATATATATATATATATATATATATATATATATATATATATATATATATATTCTTCTTTTTTAAGTGTTTATCGTGTTGAGTGTGCATTATTTCAGAATAAAAGAAAGTAATTTGACTTCAAGGCTGGTGCTTAGACGAAGCCAGTGTGCCTCACATACTGTAACTTATGCAAATAATGCACAATATGAATATTTCTCTCTTTCACACACACACACACACACACACACACACACACACACACACACACACACACACACAGACACACACAGACACACACACACACACACACACAACACACACACACACACACACACACACACACACACACACACACACACACACAGCTCTGAATATTCATTGTTTTTGGTGTTTTACGCATATTTCATACAAGGCTTAACAAATAGTAAATAAATCCCCGTCGTCTCGGTATGCATCAGCCACGAGTATACATATACATGAAATTCTTCAGTAGTTTACGCTCGTATAATCACAAGAAAAAAGCTCATCACGAGTTCAGGTTTGAGTCATACCTTCAGGCGGTGTCATTATACGTCACATTCTTTGTGTTATTAAAAGATAATTAAAAGATGCATCCTACTACCCTGGAATGAAGCAGCTCTCTCCTTTTTTTTTTTTTTTTACTCTCTCTCTCTCTCTCTCTCTCTCTCTCTCTCTCTCTCTCTCTCTCTCTCTCTCTCTCTCTCTCTCTCTCTCTCTCTCTCTCTCTCTCTCTCTCTCTCTCTCTCTCTCTCTCTCTCTCTCTCTCTCTCTCTCTCTCATTCGTGTGTATTCGCATGCAAACGTGAAATATTACCCAGGAAGAAAACAGAAAAAAATTATTTGACCCCAAATAGAAATTAAAAAAAAAAATTGAGCCAAATGATGAATTCGCATTTTCATATGTTGCCTTATTTATCCGTTTATTAGTATATTATGTTATTATTTATTTTTTCTTTGATTTTTCTCAGTAGTTTATTTGTTTACATGTTATATAGAAATAATTAATGCCTTGAAGTTTTGCCGGTTTTGTTGTCTTTGTGTGAGCTTGTTGGCTTGTCTGCGGCGTCCCCGGTGAAGGGTCGCCGCGCCCTGACAAGCGTCCTCGCTGGCCACTCTTTCCGCTGAGTGCATGGTGCCAGGGACAAAAACAAACAAAACATCCACCACTCGTATCTCCGCCATGGAATCTTGCTCCTCATGACTATTGCTTGGGACGGACGCTCACCCATTACCCGTCACCAAAAAATGTAACAAAGGAACCTGCTTCACTGCCTCCTTCAAGCCCTGTGACCCACCTCAGGTTTCTTCGGTTACTTTTGTTCAATTCTCTCAGTTTGGCCTCTTGTAGACGGGGAAGAGCAGGTGAACAACGGAGGAAAGGACGTATGATAAGACATGGGTGGAAGCTTCTTGGAAATTAGAATCTTGTCTTGACTTTTAACCGGAAGCTCACAGAGATGTCCTGAAGGCTGTTCGTTAATGACATGTTATTAGGAGAGCCATAAGCGACCGATCACATCATCATCCTACTTCCACCTTTTTCTAACTGTTTCTCACACTGAACGTGGCCAGCAAGGAACAGGAAACTATAGGCACTGGCTGACCACCACCAATCACGCCAAGAGAAAATTGTGCAAGTCAGAGAGGGTGTGGATGACAGGAGTTCCCGCGTGGCCCTTCAGGGGAGGAAGAGGCCAAAGATTTATACGTTTTGAAGGGTGACTAGACAGGGAGGGCGCTGCTATTCGCGACGAAGCCACTTTTTGTACCTTTCCTACGCCTTCGAAGTGGTTACCTTCTGAGTTGTGGAAGGACAATTGCAAACCTTCACAATTTCAGTCTTTTCCCCTTTCGCTGCATTGTTTGCGTTTATATCGCGTTGTTCAGCATGACTGTTAAGTAACTACATGTTGTCTGTTTGGCTGTGTCCACTGTCCTCACGGGAGAATGTAATGTTCAGTAAAGAGGAAAAGCAAGATTTGTGTTGTGGACGTTGTGTGTGTGTGTATGTGTGTGTGTGTGTGTGTGTGTGTGTGTGTGTGTGTGTGTGTGTGTGTGTGTGTGTGTGTGTGTGTGTGTATGTGTGTGTGTGTGTGTGTGTGTGTGTGCGTGTGTGCGTGTGTGTGTGTGTGTGTGTGTGTGTGTGCGTGTGTGCGTGTGTGTGTGTGTGTGTGTGTGTTCCAGCTCGCTGACTGTCCACTCATAGGGTTAGAATACCATACAATTTTAAGGTTAAGAGAGAAATGCGTTTGGTAAGCTGTATGGGCTGATTTTAGTACATTTGGTACCTGCATATCACCATAACATAGATTTTTTTTCCCACCGCAGTACTTCCTGATTCCGTGTTTTTTACATGCAGCTTAGTCACGTGATGTAAGCTGCCGAATTAGCAAGATCTGTGCGGCTCATTCATGTTTTCAGTTAAAGGGGGGAGGGGGGATTCTCTCACTGGCACTGGATCTTTGGCTGCAATGATGATGAATGGGAAAAATGACACCAAACTGTTATTGTTTTGCTAGTAATGGTAGATTCTCCTCTTCCTCCTCCTCCTCCTCCTCCTCTTCCTCCTGGTTTTCGTTCAGCCCTTGATCCGTGCTTCCAGTTTCAGTCTCCTGTACTCTCTACTGCCAGGCCAGTGAAGTGTGCTCCCACAGGACTCAGCTTACATCCTGGCATAGACGAAAAAACGAACACACCTCGTCAATTTTTTCATTAACTGGTTTTAACACTGAGCGCACCCTATATTTTGTACCCTGGATTCGGTTCCCTGGAGTTTACTGAATACAAAGGTGAGGCTCCCAATGCAATCAGTAATACTCAATCGGACATACAGATGGACGTAGTTGCTTTTTATGATTTATATTCTTTACACAACTAGAGAACATAAATTACACGGAGGACGCCGCCTGTATCAGCACGAACAGATGCCGCTGTGTAAGAAGAAACAAAACGAGGGAATAAATTTGGCATTCACTCCCATGTTTCATCCACTAAATGCACTCTTGATAAAAATGTTGGAAAGCATTAGTTAACTGAGCCACTCATTTATGCTTCACAGTTCTTGCTTCAACACTTCCTGCAATGCCTCACTTCAGTTTTTCACATTACTTGAAGGTTTATATCGTAGTCACCACACGTGTGAAGTGCCGCGTGCCCGCCAAGCCTCAGGGATGCTGCACGGAGTCAAGGCAGTGATTACCACACAACTCATTCCGTGAAGAGCCTCGGCGTACGGAAAACGGTGATATCCAATAAGCTCCTTCACATGATTGACTTTTCTTTGTCGATTCCGAGTCGAAGGAAGAAGTTTGTGTCATAATGAAGACCTAAGCACCGCGGAACTGTTTCACCGCGGAATTCAAGCTCCATCTTTCCTCTCCCCCATCAAACACTGCCACTGTCGTCTCACATACACCATTATAAATGTTCTATCAACGTCCACTTCCTTTGGTTCTTCTAACACAATATTCATCATTCATTATAAGAAACATTCACTTGATTTATTATTTGATATTATATGAAAGCATTAGTTCATAAAGTATTGTTAGTTACTTCAACGTTTGATGCGGTTATGTGCTAAGTTAAGCTCCTCGTCTGGGATGGATCCTTGTCTTGTCATGAAGGACAACAACCTTTGTCCTTCATCAAGTTGAAAACAAAACAAAGTTTGGGTGAAGTTCCACACAGGCAGCGCTGTCCCCCCAAAAAAGGTACAGCTAACAGCCATTTTATATCTCAAACTTTTACTTTATTATTTGACTTGAATCATGTCAGGGCCATTGTTGCCTCACTGAGTCACTTTCATCATGAGTAGTGATCGCCTCATCTTGACAAGGATCGTGTCAATACCTTCCACAGTTCATGATCCCTTAGACCAGTGGCTCCCAAACTTTTTCAGGTTGCCACCCTGTTGGCTTCCAGGCGACATCACCAGCGCCCTCCTCACCACACACATACGAACACACACTTTTTTCTCGGTCTTAGGTATACTGTAAATTCAAAGCCACTAATCTAACACTGTAAACACATGTATGTATTTTGTAAATCGTAATTAACCCAATAAACCAAAGTATTTAGTTGTTTTATCAATATGAAAGTTATATCTCACCTGTAACTATCTTTACTGCTTTAATGGGATGGATGTGCTTGGTGCTGGAATGTCAACTTGTCAACATCAGGCTGAAAGACAATAGAAACATTTTTTAGATCCCCGTGTTCAGTAATTTATTAAAGATTTTATATCATAGATTCTGCAGAAAAATATAAATTATTGCGTAGTTCTTATGCCATCCTGTTCCCCTGTTTCTCCTCACCTACACCCTGGATCTTTTCACCGTCCCAAAGGATCGTCGGTACCGCCAACTTGGGGACCTATGCGTTATATTGTGTAAATTTAGGGTAGGTTATCCCTGCGTATTCTTCTCGTAGGAGACCAGCATCACCCAGTAAAGTTAACTAATGGTTATTTCCATTATTCTTATCAGGCAAGCAAGGATGAAATAAGGTTTGATATTATAGTAATAAGAAAACTGAGGCCAGATTCGTGTTCAGCATGACCAGGAACCTCCATGGACCAATTTTCATGAGATTCGGTGGTGTCGATATTTTCATGAAATTTCCAAGGAAACACCTAAGAATTTTTGTTAGAAATATTTTTCTTTAAAATAACTCGAGAAGTATGAGGGTTACGTAAGATAAGTATAGGATTAAAATAAGAACAAAAAGGACACGCCCTTTCTTTTATAGTTTTATAGTTTTGACTTACTGATCACTGTCTGGATTGTGTTTTTTCTTTCTGAAAAAAAATATTGTATCTTTCCGTTCCTCACGTGTCCATTTTCTTTCCTAATGGATTTTTTTTTCAATGAGATCTTTGAATCCTTTGAAATTTAAAAGGAAAATATTGTGTATAAATCCCATCATTGTATTTTCGTAT
>JAXIVD010007377.1:0-12500 GCA_036785275.1 Cancer borealis
CTCCCCTCTTTTCTCTCCTTTCCCTTTTTATCTCCCTTCACAGGTATTTCTCCTCCCTCCACGCCCACATTCTTACTCCACCACAACCATCACCACCACCACCACCACCACCACCACCACCACCACAAGCCGAGGTAAACAATTTGGTAAACTCATGTCACTCAGTACGTGGATGAGGTTTAGAAAGGGAGATGTGAGTGAAGTGATGTGATGTGAGTGATAAGGAGGAGTGGGTATGTGTGCGTGTGTGTGTGTGTGTGTGTGTGTGTGTGTGTGTGTGTGTGTGTGTGTGTGTGTGTGTGTGTGTGTGTGTGTGTGTGTGTGTTTGTCGCCTCTCGGGGCCTTTCCCTCACAATCACCCGCCCACGTGAGATGCTCCCTCATCAGCTCTCTATCTTCCCTCACTCCTGCAATTGCTCTCTTCCTTCCACTCTCTCTCCTTTCTTCTTCTTTTTCTTCTTCTTCCTCTCTCTCTCTCTCTCTCTCTCTCTCTCTCTCTCTCTCTCTCTCTCTCTCTCTCTCTCTCTCTCTCTCTCTCCTCTCTCTCTTACCACCTTCTTCCCTCTTTCCCTCACTCTTCACCTCTCTCCCTCTCTGACCTCTTCTCTCTCCTAATTCTTCCTTCCACCTTTCACTCTGCACTCCCTCCTTCAACTCTTCTCTCTCCTCCTTCTTCCCTCCTTCCCTCACTTTCCTCTCCCTCCTTCACCTTTTCTCCTCATCTCCTCCTCAGTCCCAACTACACGTGGCATTCTCTATACTGAGGCCTTGAATCTCTTTTGAATAATTTAGATCTGATTCCTTATATTGATAGCTCAGTACATCCAAGGCCCTCTGTTTTTTTTGTTTTGTTTTTTTTTCTACTTTTTTTTTTTCATTCACATATTTTATTTATGTTTCAAGTTTGTTTATTTATTTATTTATTTTTTTTGATTATTATTGTTGTGTTCCTGCCACTTCATCATCTTATATTTATCTGATTTGTTCCCTTTTTTTTTTTTTTTTTCTTCTAAAGTTACATTTCGTTTCCTACAATTTTTTTTTTCTTCCTATTTTCTGGTTGTCATAAAATAAATTCTTTCGTGACTGACTCTTATAATTTTACAGTAAATATTCACTATCATCAACTCCTTCCTTAGTGTTTTGTTTCTCTCTCTTTCCTCTCTACGAATGACGTGGATGGCAGAGGAAGAAAAAACTACAGAATTGAGAGAGGAAACTCCAGAAGACGACACACAAGCGAGGAAAAAAAGAGAGAAACATCAAAAGACAAATAGAAACACACCTGTAAGTCTTAATTAAAAAGGTCCAAGTTAGAGAAAGAGAGAGAGAGAGAGAGAGAGAGAGAGAGAGAGAGAGAGAGAGAGAGAGAGAGAGAGAGAGAGAGAGAGAGAGAGAGAGAGAGAGAGAGAGAGAGAGAGAGAGAGAGAGAGAGAGAGAGAGAGAGAGAGAGAGAGAGAGAGAGAGAGAGAGAGACGACACCTCCCCAAAGGTTCATCTACGTTTCAACAGTCGTTCTCTTTCTCCTCCTTCTCCTCGCAGTGAAGGGAAGATAGAGTGACAAGGGGTGAAAGGGGAAGGGAAAGGGGAAGGGAAGTACAAGAGATGCTGTGGAAGGGATGCAGTTGGGGATGCGGAGAGGACGTGTAGGGTACTGAAGAGGTGAAGGAGGCGAAGGAGGGGAAGAGGGAGGCAAGGGGAGAGGGAGAGTGAGGTGGTGGCAGGCATGGTAATACTGACATGAGACTCCATTTCACAATCGTAATATTCGCTGTGCATAACCGGAGCTACTGAATACGGTGGGGAGGGGACGGTAGAGAGAGAGAGAGAGAGAGAGAGAGAGAGAGAGAGAGAGAGAGAGAGAGAGAGAGAGAGAGAGAGAGAGAGAGAGAGAGAGAGAGAGAGAGAGAGAGAGAGAGAGAGAGAGAGAGAGAGAGAGAGTTAGGAAAGGGGCGCCATCAATTTCAAGGGTTGATGACTTAACAAGAAGTGAGTGAAGAGACTGAAAGAGGGGTAAGTATGTGAGAGAGAGAGAGAGAGAAGAGAGAGAGAGAGAGAGAGAGAGAGAGAGAGAGAGAGAGAGAGAGAGAGAGAGAGAGAGAGAGAGAGAGAGAGAGAGAGAGAGAGAGAGGAGAGAGAGGGAGAGAGAGAGAGAGAGAGAGAGAGAGAGAGAGAGAGAGAGAGAGAGAGAGAGAGAGAGAGAGAGAGAGAGAGAGAGAGAGAGAGAGAGAGAGAGAGAGAGAGAGAGAGAGAGAGAGAGAGAGAGAGAGAGAGAGAGAGAGAGAGAGAGAGATTTTTGTACACAGGCAACAAGAAAAAAAGTGATTAAGATGTACGTACATCATGCAAAATATTGTTGATTCTCTCTTTTTTTTTTCTCTCTCTCTCTCTTTCTTTCCTGCTTTTTTTTCTCTCTCTCACACACACACACACACACACACACACACACACACACACACACACACACACACACACACACACACACACACACACACAAGTTACATCATTCAACCAGTGAAAAATATTACTAAATTCAACGCAATAATAAAATTAATAAAACACTTATCATGTCATTAAATTCATCTCTCCCTCTCTCTCCCTCTCTCTCTCTCTCTCTCTCTCTCTCTCTCTCTCCTCTCTCTCTCTCTCTCTCTCTCTCTCTCTCTCTCTCTCTCTCTCCATTCGTCCCCATCCAGATTATTAACATCGGACACGCGCTGGGTCAAGGAGAGGAGTCCTTAATAAAGGAATGTAGGGTAAGGCAGGGTAAGGCAGGGTAAGGCAGGGTAAGGCAGGATAGGGCAGGGTAGGGCAGGTAGGACAGGGTACAGGGTAGGGCAGGGTAGACAGGGTAAGCAGGGTAAGGCAGGGTAGGGCAGAGTAAGGCTTGAGATGGCTGGGACTTGTGACAATTAAGTTGTGGTGAATGACGCAAGGTGATGACGTGTATAAAGATGGGGAAAAAAGGGAAGAGTAGAGAAGAGGACAACGAAGAAGACACGACAGGAGGAGCGATGAGAGAAAACTATGGAAGGAAATGAGGTAAGAGGAGAGGAGAGAGGAAACAGGTGGAGAGAAGGAAAGAAGGAACAAATTAGTTGAGAGTAAAGAAGGATATGAGGCAAGGAGGAAAGGGGTAGAGGAGTATGGATGTAAGGAGGGAAAGGGAAGTAGAGTTAGAAGCAAGGAAGGTAAGGGAAGGGAATGGAGATATGCAGGTGAAAGTATTAAGACATCGATGATTATATATGTGTGATGCATGATTTATGTGGGCGAATAACAAACAGAGAGAGAGAGAGAGAGAGAGAGAGAGAGAGAGAGAGAGAGAGAGAGAGAGAGAGAGAGAGAGAAGAGAGAGAGAGAGAGAGAGAGAGAGCTAAGCGCGATGCGAGTGTATATTTACTTTTACTGACTATACTACAACTTAAACCTAACGATACCTTACAATTATCAGCCATAATGTCCATATACCAAAATATTTATCTTTTTTTTTACGTCTTTCCATTATCTGTATTACATTCTCTCTCTCTCTCTCTCTCTCTCTCTCTCTCTCTCTCTCTCTCTCTCTCTCTCTCTCTCTCTCTCTCTCTCTCTCTCTCTCTCTCTCTCTCTCTCTCTCTCTCTCTCTCTCTCTCTCTCTCTCTCTCTCTCTCTCTCTCTCTCTCTCTCTCTCTCTCTCTCTCTCTCTCTCTCTTAAATCCCCACTACCACCCATACCCATCGACCTATCCCAACACTGAATGTATACTAAACCACAACAACATCTTCTTGCAAGTAATCAAGAGCCATAGGTGTGTTTGAGCCCATCCAGGTGCCACAATTTCTGATCAAAAAGAGAAAAGGTGCCAAGGGGAGACAGCAACACGTGACGAATTCGTAGTGACTTGGTGCAACATTTAGATTCTAGTGACATGGAGGTAATCTGGTGTGGCTGCCCTCGCATCCTTGAGGGCCAGAGTGTGTGTGTATGTGTGTGTGTGTGTGTGTGTGTGTGTGTGTGTGTGTGTGTGTGTGTGTGTGTGTGTGTGTGTGTGTGTGTGTGTGTGTGTGTGTGTGTGTCTCCAAGGCGTAATACCGAGGGTTGAGAAGCTATTATGACCCTTCTCTTATATCAATTCATCACGTTTTATTAAGTAATGGCACCACATATATATACATACACACACACACACACACACACACACACACACACACACACACACACACACACACACACACACACACACACACACACACACACACACACACACACACACACACAAACACACAAAAAACATTTAAATTTACTATCCTTTCATATGAAAATACATAACAATATTATTATCATCATCATCATCATCACCATCATTATCACTGTCAATATTTTCCTACTTCTTTCTGCAAGACTTCCATGTCATCTCTCTGCCAATTCTAAGCACGTTGGCCGCTGTTCAGGACTCAGACTAGCTAAGGACCTTGTTTTTCAGACATGGGTTATTGCTAAGCTTACCCAGTGATTTTTTCGATCTTATATATAAGTGAGGTTTTTTTTCTCCTTTTTCTCTCATCTAAATTGATATGAAGTAGTTCTGTTCATCATCTACTAATTTCTAGACCTACTTTAAGTTGTTCTCTTTTGAGGTCATTGAATATTTGTTGATATTTCTCTGTAGTTTCCAAAATTAAGTTCATGTCGTCTGCAAACCTAAGATGTTTGAAGTTATTTGCAATCATGTTTGTTCTTCTGTTTTCCAATTAAGCTTTCCACAAATACTGAGTATCCAAAGGTCAAGGAAGAGTCAGCCCAAACTTAGCTCAAGGAGGGTAACACTTCAGACTGAGCTTCCACCAGTTAAGGAGAAAACAATTCAGACTGCTCCTCCACGGGTCAAATCTGACAAATCCGGTTAAGAACTGTCTTGTGGAGGCGATTCTGTAACGTCAGAAGCTGCCTCAGGAGAGAAAGACTCCGCTGCTGATCAAAAACTGAGGCCGAAGCTCAAAGTCATAAGTGTGAACACCTTGAGTTGTACTTGAAATGCGAAGAGTGTCTCTCCAAACTGACGCGTGATCAGTATAAGCGGATCTACTATTTAACCTTATAGGAGAAGCATCAACGACATGCAGCAAGGCGGGAGTGTGTTAAGGGGAAGAAAGCAAAGTGAAAGAAAGTGAAGCAAGTGAAACGGAAGAAAGAAAGTTAAGAGAAAAAAAAAAGTGAAAGAAAATAAAAGAAAGTAAATAAATCAAAACGAATATATGATGAGTCAGGTGGGATGAGTAGCCTACGATTATGAGGAAAAGAAGGATAAGTAAAATGAGGAAGAGAAGGAGGAAGAGGAGGAGGATATGAGGGTTACCCAACCAATTCCACACAAAGAAGATCAAATTACAAGACCATTTTTGTGATCATTACCTTCTGCTATCACCCCTTCCCTTCTGCCCTTCCTTCCTCGTTCCCTCTCCTCTTTATGCAAGTGTGAGGGAGTAAGAGGATTAGTTCATGCAAGGAGAAGGATATAGGGGACGAAGGAAGGTGGGATATAGAGGAGGAAAGAGGAAAACTGAAGAAGAGGAAAAGGTGTGAAGGGGATTTAATTAATTACCTGTACTTCTCATACCTGTATCGAGTCACCTGTTGGGTTAATTAAGAAAAGACAAGCGGAGAGACAAAGCCAAAGGGAATAAAAAAAACAAAAGTCGTCTGAAAGTTAAGACGAGTTGCAATTAAATTTAAAAAAAAATAGAAACAAAAAAAACTTATTGAACGACCACAGTGAGGAAGAGGAGGAGGAAGAGGAAGAGGAAGAGGAGGAGGAAGAAGAGAAGGAGGATGCTCACAATGGGATGAAAAGTTCCCAAGGTTAAAAAGAAGGTACACAGGTACTAGCTGCATACACACACATACGGTCCAATGCAGTCACCGTTAGATACCCTCTCACCCCCGGCCTTCACAGTCACCACCAACACCCCTTAATGCTTCAGGCTAGAGGTGCCTCTTCATGCTTGCTAACACCTGTCCTTCCTTTCAAGACAAGGCTCCAACACAATACATACATAAATACCTTCGTTTTGCTTCACATACACCATTTAGTTATGTAGAGTGACAGGATCGATTTATAATGCAGTGGATCAGGTCTCGATTTTCCATACAGGAGACAATTTGGGGATATTTTTCTTTCACACAACAGCCTAGCAGAGTGCAGTGTTCTGATCTGGTCATGGTAAGAAGGTCACCAATCCTGTCATCCAGAGAGTGTGTGTTGAGTTAGTCTGTGTGAATACTTATATGAAAATAAAAGAACTATTCACTTTATTCCATGAGTGATCAACAAAATATATATAGAGTAAGTGTGAATGTGATGCCGGCCACACCACCACCAACGACGCACCACACTCCCCTAAGGATGCCTGCCTACAGTCACGTACACCTGATTATATAATGCACTATTGCGGTTGAATTTTGTTTCGCTTTTCTAATATTCTTGAAACCATATCAATGTATATGAACTGAGTTAAGGGACAAAGTCATACAACAACAACAACAACAACAACAACAACAACAACAACAACAACAACAACAACAACAAAAACAACAACAATAACCACAACAACATATACAACAATAACAACAGCAATGATAATGATGATGATGATAATTATAATAATAATAAAAATAATAATAATAATAATAATAATAATAATGATAATAATAATAATAATAATAATAATAATAATAATAATTATTATTATTATTATTATTATTATTATTGTTATTATAACAATAATAATAATAGCAACAACAATAGTAATGATAATAATAATAATAATAATAATAATAATAATAGTAATAATAATAGTAATAATAATAATAATAATAATAATAATAATAATATTTATTATTATTACTATTATTATTGTTACTATCATTATCAGTTATTTTGAAGTATTATTAATATTATCAATATAATAATGATAATTACTATTATCAACTGTTACTATTATCATTATTATTATTTATTTTTTTTTATAATCATAATATTTACTATCATTATCATTATTATGATTTTTTCAGCATGACCACAACCCTGCGCATTTCAGTGTTTCACCCATCCTACCAAACACTAGGCGCCAGCCCCTGGTCACCCCTGCCTGCCCCAAGGCCACAAGGCCACAACCACCGGTGTGTTGGCGGGAGAAGGTAAACGTACCCACTTAACCTTCAGGTGACATCGGCAACAAAACAAGATAGGTGACCCCTGCATCACGGAGAAGCTCTGTTGCTCTCAATACTTATTACATTCAAACAAAAACATTAAACTGAAGTCACATCTTAACATTATAAGAAATTCGTGGTTCTAATAGCGATGGCAAAGGAGGAAAACTAATAATTATTTGGTCAATTACACCTAAGCCTTCACCTGCCTGGATGGGTGGATGGATGGATGGGGTTGAACCGACTGTGTAACAACGATGTCTATTTCTGTCTATTTCTGTGTTACCTATCCAGGTGTAACCATGGTGATGATTTAGCTGTCACACCATAGATGATGAATGTATGGAATGTATGGCTAAGGAGGCTGGATGTCAGTCATTTGCATTCCTTATCAACGTATGTGTTTTTTAATTGGTGTCAAATGTGGGTGATTAACAGTGAAAAATACGAAATTTATTATATACGTGTATGGGAATATTATTGTGTTTTCTTTTGGTTATCCTTCCTTAGTGTTTTAGAGAACCTACCCAGTCTGTGGATAGAAAACGATATTACATGGGGAACAATAATACTAGATCGTGTGTCTTGGTTTTGTATTTGTTATTTCTAACCGAGTATAGCTCCATAAGTACGCACACACACACACACACACACACACACACACACACACACACACACACACACACACACACACACACACACACACACACACACACACACACACACACACACTGCCCAGAGTCATCACAAGACGCCACACTCATCTTCAAAGGCTATGAAGTGAGGCAGACGGTTTGAAGTTGCATGGATGACTTTCATTTTAATAATTCAGCAGGCACTCTATTGGTACTTAGCAGTCAGGGCCGCGTGGTGCATGGGCGGCGTGAGTGAGGGCGTTGGTGCCCGCCTGGCCGCGTTGGTGCCCGTCTGGCCGCTATCCTCCTTGTTGCCTGTCAGTGCCATGCATGCGGAGTTACGCTCAACTTTCCTCACTGCCAACTCAGTAGGAACTTGTGTAGTCGACGTGTATTCATTGACATGATAAACGCTTGGCAATGAAACTTTCACTCCGTTTAATTTCGAACAGTAAACAATTCCTAATGTATTAACCAGACATGATAAAAATATTGAATGTGATTATGTGCAAATTCAAAATCTTACTGATGTCAAAATTGTATACTGACTGGAGATTAATGTCGCCTTCTCCGCCACTCAAAAAAATACAAAACTCTATATCTCATCTTGAAATTAAATTGCTCGGAATTTTCCTTGTTATTTTCATTACTATCTCTATTATATATAGTTAAGTGGTGTGGTAAAAAAAACAAAAAAAACTTGTGGGTAGCAATTGTCAAGTAGAGCAAGATGTGGGTTGAGTAAGGAAGTTCAAAGATGACACTAGAAACAGGTAATAAGTGGTTCAGTCATTGCTTATAGACTTGGAGAGTGAAAGGAGCGGAGAGGAGAGGAACAATTTGAGGGAAGAACTGAGGAAGGATTTAGGAAACTTGAGTGAAAGTGATAAAGTAATCATGAAGAAAGGTTTGAATGCAAGAGTTGAGGACACTATCAAGGAAGGAGTGACGTGTGTGTATGGAGTGCTGAGAATATATGAAAGCAGAGAATATCTATTGTAGATATCATAAGAAAGAGGACTGGCAACAATAAATACAGTGTTCAGAAAGAGGAATATCGTATATGAGTAGAAATGGTGAATAGAGAACATGAATAGATAAATGGATGGACAACGAAGATGAAGACAAGATTGATGAGTATTCGAGTATCAAAACAATGAGGTTTATGTTCATTGGTGACACGCATCCCGTACACATCCAGTCCAGGACTCCTACAACCACTCAACGACTCAACGCTCACTTCGACGTCACAACCACACCAGCTTACAGCCCACCCATGCTAAGGAAGTCCTTTTAGGAGGGAAGGGAGGGAGGCGACGCTTATGCTCACAAACGTCGTTCATAATTTAATAAAGCGAGTTTTCTTCTTCATTGCTTTACATTTTCAATACTCCACAAAGGCGAGTCGATATTTTTTTCTACCTGGTTATGTATGAACAAACAACTACAGCGCCGGGAAGGACTGCCGCCGCGTTTCACATGTTTACTGAGTCATCAAAAATGGATGTAAAGGAGGGAAAACAGCGTCTCAAGTCCCTTCACTCCTAGCCCGAGAGACCTCAGAGAGAAAATTAAATTCTAGACTTTCACTTTGTCAAACAAGGACGTGTAACTCTGTACAGCGAGGCAATACATACACGAATGCGATATAACTAATGAATCATTCTGTGTTATGAAGTCATTCTCAGTGCTTTCCTTATGAGGAGGAAATTTAGGAGGAAAGTCAGTATGTGAATATTTATTATATATTTTGCACTGCGTCAAACATGAGTTGTCTCCGTCCAGCCTCACTGGGAGTGGTATTAAATTACTACTACTACTACTACTATTATTAGTATTATCATCACTACTACTGTTGGCTCAGTTATAAAACAGATTAAACACAGAACCAGCGGACACAGTGACACGAACCTTCCCAAGCTAGTATTACCGACATAATGAAACATGCGGACCTGCTTGGAACTCATTAAACAATATAAATTAGTTGTGTGTGTGTGTGTGTGTGTGTGTGTGTGTGTGTGTGTGTGTGTGTGTGTGTGTGTGTGTGTGTGTGTGTGTGTGTGTGTGTGTGTGTGTGTGTGTGTGTGTGTGTGTGTGTGTGTGTGTGTGTGTGTGTGTGTGTGTGTGTGTGTGTGTGTGTGTGTGTGTGTGTGTGTGTGTGTGTGTGTGTATGTGTGTCTGTACGCTCACCATAGCTTTCATTGAACATAGGTTGAGAACTAAGAGAAAAATCGTAACAACTTAAGAACATCTCGTGAAACTACAAACATAACACACCTTGATAGTCAGAGAAACCGGAGAGGTAAAGCGACGGCTGGACACGCAATCATTAGTGAAGAAAGAATTTTTATTAGTTTTCAACACACCAAAGACGAATTTATTGCGTCCATAATCCTTCTTCGATTCCAATAAAACTCGGGAAAAAAAGTTGGACTGAGACACACACCCACACCCACACCCACACACACACACACACACACACACACACACACACACACACACACAGTCATCCCTATACCCTGCTGCTGCACAGTTTCGACAATGCACTGTTCGTGTCGTGCTGTTGATGCATTCCTAAGCCAACACGAGCCTTCGCCTGGCGCCGGGCTTACGGTGTGTTCCGAGCCAGATAATGAGGCCAACCAGGGTGAGGGTAGAGGGGATGAGGGGATGAGGGGAGGGATAAGGGAGGGGATGTTACCTTGCTTCTTTGATGATGACCTAAAATTACTGGCACGCTTTGAAGGCTAATGTTGATACAATCTTCCCGCCTAGCTCAGACTCCTTCCCGCCCCTTCCCCCGACACCCCATCCACAAACCCTTCCATTGGTGAAAATATCCTGGAAAAAAGAGTTTCAGATTGAAGGGAATTACAGCTTTGAATTATAAAGTTGGTATGGTAGGCGGTGAAGATTTCCGTGTTTATAAAATGCGTGTGGAATTTGGAGTTATTTGTGGTGAGTTATAAATATGGTTTCATGCTGATTTTGATTATGTATACACGAACGTACATTCATTCTTCATTGAGGGTGATTGTTTATAAATATTGATGAAGTCTTCGTGTCATTGTTTTCAGGTAGTAAAACAACGACAAACTTAGTGAATATATTTGTAACTGGAACGCACAACATGTCAATCTTTCCGTCAATAATCATCACCACTAAAGGAGAAGAAGAGGATGAAAAAAAGAAATAAATCAAAACCATAATAATGATAATAATAATAATAATAATAATAATAATAATAATAATAATAATAATAATAATAATAATAATAATAATAACAATAACAATACAAACAATAATTTCCCTGCAACTCGTGCATGAAAACATTGAACAAGAAAAATAAAATAAAAAGGGAACAGAGAAAAGAGAAAAGAAACACAACTGGAAAAGAAGAAAAAAAATATAACCTCTCTTACTTTTTTTTTTTTTTGTGTGTCGTAATATAACATTTCCGCGAGATGGTCTGCCGGCGTTTTTCCCTCAAGCGGGCACCCTCTCCCCCTTAGACCCCCCGCCCCCCCTACCCCCCCAACCCCCCTAACAAAGCCTCCACCGCACAAAGCATACACCGTCCTCAGAGCCCCTCCTCATGGGTCTTCGTCATCCCCCAGAGATGGACACACCAGGAAACGGCTTTAGGTCACGAACGCTCCTCTTTGTGTGTGTCTGAGTCCGTGTGTGTGTGTGTGTGTGTGTGTGTGTGTGTGTGTGTGTGTGTGTGTGTGTGTGTGTGTGTGTGTGTGTGTGTGTGTGTGTAGGTTGTATTACTTCACTTCAGAGTCATCAGTTTCATTCACTTTCCTTCACTTTCCGAGCATCAATATCTCTTCAAACTAAAAAGACTTAACAACCTACCCGTCCAAATGTCTGTTCTTTCTTTCTTTTACTATGAATAAACTCGCAAGTATAGAACAATATAACAAAAAAACAAAAGAACAAAACCTATAAGGAGTATTACAAATCGACTCTTCATTTTAAGGCAGCAGTCAAAAAACAATAAAATGGTGAATCCTTACAGTAGTTTTCATACCGATAAAATTTTTTACGACCAAAGATTTGAATATATTTAAAGTTGTAGGCACCAAAAAAAATCAAATACACAATAAGACATATGAGAGAAAAAAAACATACAAAACAAAACTAAACAGCCTCTATAAATCGAAACAGAACGAAATATAAAGATAAAAGGATCGAAAGCAAACTGTGGTAAGGCATCCAATCCCACGCGTAAGGAAAGACCTGAAGTGATTCGTAAAATTTTGGCATCATGAAAGGAAAATACGCAACGGGAACACGTTTGGCTTCGATACACACTCGCTCCTCGACGTCTCCTTCTGCAGGAAAACGCCCTTCACCTTTCCATAAAACCCGCACGTGTGAAAAGGAAGGTTCAGGGATAGGAGTGAGAATGGTGGTATGTGATGCTCTTTTGTCCCTCCTTTCCATTCCCTTTCCTCACTCTTTTACACAAGCCATCCTCACTCGACCCCTCATTCCTCGTCACCTCCCAGATCCCCAGAAAAAAGAAGGTGGAAAGCATTCAAGTTCCACACAACAAGTTTTAATTGCGTAAATGTTTCTGGTGATCTTTTTTACACTTTTTCTTCATGAACATTAGGGGGAAAAATATTTGTACCTTCCTGGCTGGTTGTCCCTCTCACTTT
>JAXIVD010007377.1:15000-20310 GCA_036785275.1 Cancer borealis
GATCAGGTGTTAATTGAATCTCAGGTGGAGAAATGGGCAGGTATGGGATGAAGTATTTTTATTACACCAAACAGCACTATGATGAATATTTTACCTCTTAGTTGAATGAATAGTTACGTAATATATAAAGCCACCGTGTTCTACCTGTCTCAAATTATTGATAAAACAAGAAAAAGCTGCTGATGCGATGCTAGAACGAAAACTTGGGAACAGTAAGAGAATAAAGGGAAGAATAGCATTGTGGAAGGCCAAAAGAAAAAAAAGCATTGACGTCTTGGGGAAAATTACAGAATATAGAAAGAAAAAATATACCTTACGAAATTGCAAGAAAATAAATATTGGAATGAATCAAAAAAAAAAAAAAAGGAAAAGTGTAGAATGATGTCAGGCAAAGCAAGAAAATGGTTTGAGTTCTTGGGGAATAAAGTTTCACAATTATAAAACTTCTACCGATTATATCTTATGGATCTAAATAGTCTTACGAGATTGCTAGAAAAATAAACTTAAACTTAGGGGCGATGTAAAAAAGGAAAGTAGAAAATTACGTTTAGCAAGACTAGAAAAAGTTTTGACATTTCTGGAAAAAAAATAAAATATAGTTTAAACAATCGTATTCTATCAGAAAAAAACATTGAAACTTGTGGAATAACTGCTATATCGTAAACTAAAAGTGAAGAACGATGACAGAGGAAAGACAAAAAGAATATTAACAAAAAGAATAAATGTGTCTAACGTTTCCAAGAACAAACTAAAGATTAAGAGGACGCGGTAACGCCATAAATTCTCACAAAAGAGCTAGAATAGATGAAAGGCCACCATTAATTATTCCCCTTACCTGCCTGCACATTGGTCTATTCCTGCTCGCCCACAACGGAATGATTCGATCTCATCTCTTTACCTTGTTCTTTGGCCGCCTTGGTTCTGCTCTTCATCATTGCGCGGCTGTTTAGTCAAGAGTCGTTCAATTGTTATTACTTCTACACCTGCTTACATCTACTTCCTCTTCTTAAAGGCTGCCTGATTACCTGTAACTATCTTATGTAATCTTTTAATGTCTTATCTTATTTTTATTATATCATACATAACATCAATCTCCTCACCTCTATTTGAAACTCGTCTGTTATGTTTTGCAAAATTCCTCATATCCCCTGTTTTTTTTTTGTCCTTAGGCCTCCCAGAATACACTTCTGTCTTCAAACCATGAGATAAACTAATTTCCATGTCATTATCGGATGAAGAGAGAGTGTCTCTTCCCGTACTCAGCCTTTTTCTGGTTTGAGGTTCACGGAAGGAAGTTATATTATGTATGTGTTGATATCACGAGTAACCACTAAAACACACACACACATACACACACACATACACCCACACACCTTACCCATAATAATCAATTGTATAACTGAGTCGCTCCATCCAATATCTTTGGAACCCTTTGGTAGAGATAATTAAGTAATTTGATCACACCCATTACCTCTTCTCTATTATGATTAACCACACACACACACACACACACACACACACACACACACACACACACACACACACACACACACACACACACACACACACACACACACACACACACACACACACACTTACATCCCCATAAAGTAATTTCCTTAGGGATGGTGTGGTAATGTGGAAGGGAGATGTTTCTGTTCTAACACTACAACTACCACCACCACCACCACCACCACCACCACCACCACCACCACCACCACTACCACCACCACCACCACCACCACCACCACCACCACCACCACCACCACCATTACCACCACCACCATCATCACCACAAATATCCTTAAATTTCATCATCAAACGCAAACTTTCATATTCCTTCCTCTCTTCGCTTTTCTTCCTTGCATTCCGTGTCTTTACTCTCACCTGTCCTCTTCCTACCTGTCTTTCTCACCTGTTTACCTTACTTCGTCCCTGTGTGTCTTTCATCTCTCTTTCTCTCTCTCTCTCTCTCTCTCTCTCTCTCTCTCTCTCTCTCTCTCTCTCTCTCTCTCTCTCTCTCTCTCTCTCTCTCTCTCTCTCTCTCTCTCTCTCTCTCTCTCTCTCTCTCTCTCTCTGTCTATCTATTTATCTCTCTCTCTCTCTGTACCTCTTCTTTCCTCCTTCACCGCCTTTCCCTCATCTTCTCTCCTCTATATCCTGCCTCTCCCTTCCCCCTCTCCCTTCCCCCTCTCCCTTCCCCTCCACACTCCACTTCTCTCCGCCACCATCACGACCATCACGTACATTAAATCCCCATAAGGTTCCAGCAGGTGGTTCTAGCGCCTACCTCCCCACCGCCCACCTCCACTCCGCCAGGTTAATTAGGATCCACAACCCCCTTGGCTATCCCTCACCTGTTCTTTCCACAATCTTCCTCCTCCTTCTCTTTCTCTCCCTCCTGTTTCTTCTCCTACAGGGGAAAAAATATTCTTAATGTCTATCTTCCTTCTCTCCTTCACTCGCTTCTTCTTTTCTGTCTTCCAATTTTTCCTTCCTTTCTTTCTTCCTTTTTTTCTTCCTTCTTGCTTGCCTGTCTGTCTGTCTATCTGCCCTCCTTCCTTCCTCCCTTCTTTTCTTTCTTTCTTCCTTCCTTCCTTCCTTTCTTCCTTCCTTCCTTCCTTCCTTTCTTTCTTTCTTTCTTTATTTATTCTTTCTTTCTTTCTTTCTTTCTTTCTTTCTTTCTTTCTTACTCTCTTTCTTTCTTTCTTCCTTCCTTCCTTTATACCTTATTTCCTTCCTTTCTTCCATCTCTCCTAGTTTTGCTCACTCTTTCCTTGCAGTGGAATTCAGTGGTGAGTCGACCTTTATAATATACAACAAAAGGTGTGACAGTGGTAGTGAAGGCTGTGGGAGTAATAGTGATGACGATGATGGTAGTGGTGGTAGTGCTGGTGGAGATGGTGGTAGTGATAGTGGTGATGATGGTGGTGATGGTGGTGGTAGTGATGGTGATGATGGTGGTGGTTCAAAATGTTAATGTGCAGCATCGTCTGGAATCCGCCTATTCATACCTATCCAGCGTTGATCTGCACATGCACAGAACCCAATGTTTACTAGCAAGATTGTTGATATGCATAAGCTATTCCCGAGGATTCGTCAAGGGAATGGCAATATGACCGACATTTCTTGTTGTTTTCTTCAAAAAGTTGAATTTAACAGACATGTTTAATGTCTGTGATCTAATTTTGATATGATTCCTCAGACAATCAAACAGAAAAAGTAGGAAACATCAGGGATTTTGTAATTATTGAAATAACTGATTTAAAAAGTGTAGTATGATTTATGTATCATGATTACCATTACAAGGAACATATAAACCTTCCAGGCAAAGAAATATGACAAACATTGCACAGGACACTTGAATCCAGTCACTGCTTACTGTCCTCTCCTTTATCTCCCTCCCTTGTTTGTAAACATTGGCTGCACCATAGAATAGGAGATTGGTGGCGACGCTACATCGTGTCCAGACATGTCCCACTTTCGTTTATAAACAAAGGCTGAACCTGAATGGATAAGGGGACTCCAGATGACGTCACAGCGTGGTGATGAGGATAGTGGTGGCAGCAGCAGTGGTGTAAGCGGTGGGGGTAACTTTTCTACATAACTTTATCCTCCAGTTCTTGAGGTTACTCCACCTGCCTCACCTCACCTCCCCTCACCTCTTCCTTTTCTCTATCTCTCACTCTTTATCACACCACTGCCTCTCCCGCCTTTCTCCTCCACACCGCCCTCCTTCTCCACACTGTCAGTACGTAAATCCACTCATGCCACGGCCATTTTTGTTATATTTCCGGCCGGCACAGTTTACAATGCCCCGCCGGCGAATTATTCCCCGGAACTTACGAGGCTCTCCTTACTTTCTTCCGTCGGAGGGAGTTAGTGTGTGGGACGGGGACGGGGACGGGGACGGGGCGGTGACGGGGCAGGCAGGCAAGGCACCGCAAACCATTATGTGTGTGAGGACTTGAGTCGCTCCGTCTCGCCCCGTCTCAGATGAAAGAAAATCCTAATATGAAAAGGAAAACGAAGAAAGAGAGATAAAGAGCATCCCGCCCTGCCCCGCCCCGCTCCGCCCCGCCTGGAGGAGTTTGGGAATGTGGCGGGCGGGTGTAGGCGAGTGTTTGCGTGTGGTCCCCTTTATAGTGTTTCCAGCGGCCCAGCAGTTTGTTTTGTTTCGTTCATCTCATGAGATTAGTTTGACCTACTTGTGAGGAGGGAAAACTTGGTGGAAATTTGAATAAAGAGTGTATTCCTTTCTTCTTCTTCTCTCCTACTCTTATTGTTGTTGTCATTGTTGTTATTGTTGTTGTTGTTGTTGTTGTTGTTGTTGTTGTTGTTGTTGTTGTTGTTGTTGTTGTTGTTGTTGCTGTTGATATTCTTCTTTTTCTTCCCCTTCTACTTTTCCTTCTCCTCCTCCTCTTTTGTCTTCGTCTTGAAATTATGAGTGCTGCGTTTTTCGGGCGAGAGGTGAGGTAAGGTGAGGTGAGGTGAAGTAAGGCGAGGTGAGGTGAGGTGAGGTGAGGTGAGGTGAGGTAAGGTGAGGTTAGGAGGCGGTAAGCTGAGAGGACAGAGCCTAGGTTATCAGCATCACCGTGGGTCTCATCGCAAACCTTTTTTTCACGAGGTGGCTTCAACGACGGGAGGCTGACGGAGGGGCTGACGGAGGGCCTGACGGAGGGGCTGATGGAGGGGCTTCTAGGCGCGAGCTGACGGTCACCCACACTCTCCTCTCCTATTGTTTTACTTCCCTTTGCTTCCCTCCCTTTTTTCATTTCCTTTTCGTCCCTCTCTATGCTTTACTAGTCCCCATTTTACACACTCCCTTCACCATTCCCTTCCTTTACTATCTTACTCTCCCCTTCCCTTGCCATTCTCTCACTTCCCCTTCCACCCCTCGATCACGATTCCACCTTCACTCCCTCACAATGGTTTCATCTCCCCTCCTCCCAGCCTGCCTCCCTCCAACCCTATATACCTTCCCTCCAAACCGGGAGAGACATACCTGCGAGGACTTTCAATCCCAGCAGCCGACAGGGGAAATTTACCTGAGCCTCTCTCTGCCACCCTCAATGTTGCCTCTCGACACTCCACACCACACCACACCACACCACACCCACATCACATCACAACAGGGAATATATTGAGTGTTTTCTGTATGGAAGGTAAGTTAAATAGTAGCAATATCATATGTAGTAGTAGTAGAAGTAGAAGTAGTAGTAGTAGTAGTAGTAGTAGTAGTAGTAGTAGTAGTAGTAGTAGTAGTAGTAGTAGTAGTAAGTGAAATAAATAGAAGACCAATAGCAACAC
>JAXIVD010007378.1:7500-20305 GCA_036785275.1 Cancer borealis
TAGTAGTAGTAATAGTAGTAGTAGTAGTAGTAGTAGTAGTAGTAGTAGTAGTAGGGTTAGTAGTAGTAGTTATAGTAGTAGGGGTAGTAGTAGTAGTAATAGTAGCAGTATTATTATCATGATTATTATATATTTTTTGCTTTTTAAATCAAAAGGGTACCGGGCAAGGGCAAACACAAATAGATAAAAAAATAATTTCCTGCTTGTCTCTATACCATGTAAGGAGGAGTGTAGGAGAAATAGAGGTAGGGGTGGAAGACTAATTCTACGTGAGAGGCATCTTGACAATCCTCTCTTGAAAGAGTTCAAGTTATAGGCAGGTGGAAAAACAGACAAGGGAGAGAGTTCCAGAGTTTACCAGGGTTAGGGATGTAAGAGCGAAGATACTGGCTAACTATTGCATTAGAAAGATGGACAGAATTGGGATGAGAAAAAGTAGAAAGCCTTGTGCAGCGAGGCCGCAGGAGGGGTGGAGGTATTCAGTTAGCAAGTTCACAAGAGCAGTCAGCGTGAAAACGCGTTAGAAAAGATATACAAATGCAACAACACGTCCGTGACTTAAAGACTTAAAGACAGTAAGCTAAATTAGGTGAGTTGATGAAGCAGAAAGATTTAGACTCTACCCTCTTTAATAAAGGAGAAAGGATAGCTAAGGTTATGCCAAGTAGAAAATTGAGTTTTAAAGGCGTTCAACAGAACCAAGTTTACTCTGTCTCAATCAGAAACTAATGGAAGATCAGAAGATAGGAGTTCTATAGCATCTCGCCTTTAATCACTTAATTATTGATGGGTTGGGCGTCTGTTGTACGACGTTGAAGATCATTGATGAACAATAAGAAAGAGACAAGACAGAACCCTGAGAAACACCACTGTTGATAGTCTTAGGAGAAGAATAGTGATCGTCCACTACAGCATCAATAGAATGGTCAGAAGGGAAACTGGAGATGATGGTACAGAGAGAAAGATAGAATCCGTAGAAGAGTAGTTTAGAAATTAAAGATTTATGCCAGACTCTATCGAAGGCTTTCCATATGTCAAAGTCGACAGCAAAGGTATCACCGAAGTTCCTAAAAGAAGATGACCAACATTCAGTTAGAAAAGTAAGACGATCACCAGTAAACCGGCCTTTACGGAAACCATACTGGCAATCAGAGAGAAGGCTGTGAGCTGATAGATGCCTCTTTATGTTCTTATTAGGGACAGACTTTAAGGCTTTAGAAAGGCAGGAAATCAAAGCTAAATTCAAAGCTATAGTTTGAAGGATTTTAGCGGGCACCATTTTAGAGACAGGTTGAATTTGAGAAAACTTCAAGCAAGGAGGATAGGTAGAAGTAGAGCGACAGAGATGAAAAAGTCTGACCTCGCAGAGAGAATGAGAACGAGATACGAGAACAAGCAGAGTTAAACTAAGTCTTTTTAGCTTTAGTATTATAAAAAAAAAAGTGTGAGGAATGTATGACTCCATAGTAGACACAATTACTTCGGAACAAACAGAAGGATTTCTGACATGGAAGCAATAACCATCCTAAGAAAAATTAGAATAGTACTGCTTTAGGTCCTCACACTTAGCAAAGTTGAAATGCCAGAAGCACCTCTGCTTGGGCGGTTTCTAAGGCCTCACTAGACTGATAGAAGTAACAAAAATAAATTTGTGATCAGAGGAGCCAAACGAAGATGAAACATTGACATATTTGGTTAAAGGTTTGGAAATTAGTAAACAATCAAGAATGTTGGGAGTGTCTCATATGAGGTCAGGGATACGGTTACAGAACTGCACCAGCTGCTCTACGTCATGGTAGATAATAAAGTTGAAGGCTTGTTCATCAGGATGATCAGTGAAATAGGACGAAAGCCACAGCTGAAGGTGAACATTGAAATCCCCAAGAATGGAGATATCAGCATTAGGAAAGTGAGATAGGATGTACCCCACTTTGGAAGTCAAATAGTTAAAGAATTTTACATAGTTAGAAAAGCTAGGTGAGACATATGCAACATATATGAATTTAGTTAGAGAGTGACATTGAAGTCTTAGCCATATGGTAGAAAATTTAGAATATTCAAGATTTTGGGCAAGAGAGCAACTAATGTCGTTACGCACATAAACGCAAAAGCCAGCTTTGGATTGAAAATGAGGATATTTAAAGTAGGAGCGAACAGAGAAGGGGATGCTGTCAGTAGCTACAGACAACTATATATCAGTTAGGAAGAGAAAATGAGGTTTATTGGAGGAGAGGTGATGTTCCACAGATTGAAAATTAGATTTAAGGCCACGCATGTTGTAGAAATCAATAGAAAAAGTATTAGAGGCAGTGTCAAGACACCTAAGGGCGTCAGCTGAGGGGCAATCCAACCCGGGAACATTTCCCTATTTTAGATGGGGACTTCGAGGCTGGGTGTGGTGAGGTCATTATAAAAATAATTGAGTTGAAGTGAGTGTAAAAGTATAAGGTGTATGAAGTGTTATGTAAGTAGTAGTAGAAGCTGTCTTTAGAGGACAGGGTGCAGCTGCTCTTTTGTATAAGTGAAAGACTAACGGAACCGGGAAGAGAGGACACGGTGGATCAACGCCTACATCTCATAAGAGCGAGGGGTATCTACTGCCAACTCCTTAGTAGTAGCAGTCGTAGTAGTAGTAGTAGTAGTAGTAGTAGTAGTAGTAGTAGTAGTAGTAGTAGTAGTAGTAGTAGAAGAAGAAGTAGTAGTAGTAGTAGTAGCAATTGTAGTAGCAATAGCAGTAATAGTGTAGTAAAAGTAGTAGTAGATGAAGTAGCAGTAGTAATAGTAGAAATGATGGTGTTCATTCAGTTGCTGATAAAAATTAAGTTGAAAGTAGTTTAGTGATAGTGTTGAATTATAGTGACACTGTATATATGATGGTTAAGTCACCGAGGGTAGTGGTGAGCTGATGGGAATTGTAATGGGAGGGGTGATGGTGTTTGTGGTGATGGTGGAAGGGTGCCAGTGGTGTGTATGTCCCTGAGGAGAGGATGAGGAAAGTCTCACTAACGTCAAAGTAAGAGCATGCAATTTTTACCTTGCTATTTTTCACTCTCTTTTCCTTTTTTTTTTTCGAGCAAGCGTATTCTCCATATAGGTATTGCAGTTATATTAGTATTAACACTAGTATTAGTGTCATTATTATTATTAGTAGTAGTAGTAGCAGTAGTAGCAATAGTTTATTAGTTCCTCTGTATATGCAGCACATTAAATAAGCACAAAGGACTAGAAAAGAAGAAGAGACAGCATCAGCCCTACTGAACCTAACAAAGTTGTCTATGTGGTTACAGTTTACCACTATTATATCTATATGTTAGAGTAAAAAAACAGCAAAGTGATAATCTCCTTCCTATCTATACCTCCCTGCAGCAAAAGCTGGCCGGAAGAGAAAGCGATAAATGAAGTATGGATGGATTTGCATGGAACTTGTATTGGAAAGTGAGAAAAAATGCGCAATGTACAATTAGAAAAAAAAATGCTGTTGAATGGTATTACACAGGAATGAAAAAAACTAAACCTAGAAAAAAACACAACAAAAAAATGCTATTCAATGTTATTACAAAGGAATTAAATATTCCATTTGAGGAACTGAGGCTATATGCTTATCAAGTTTTTCTTAAATGTACAAACAGATTACTGTTAACTATTTGAGCTGTTAGAGAATTCCAAATATTCATGATTCTATTGAATAAAAAGTGTTTTGTCTAGTTCGATCGAAACCTATCCATTGTTACAAGTAGTATTTGTGAGATCAGTAAATAGATTGTCGTAACTAATATTGTCGAAGCCTCGGATATTTCAAACACTTCTATTTGGGTCCCCTCGTAGCCTACGTATGAATAGGCTGAATAAGTTAAGCTTCTTTTGTTGTTCCTCGCAAGGTTGTTTTAAAATCTAGGAACATTTTAATACTTTTATTTTATCCGGTTAATCAATATTATTTTAATATGGTGACCAGAATTGAATGCAATAATTTGAAGATGTGCATACACATGCATTAGATAACTTCTTCAAATTTGTTTTCGAAAGACTTTCCGATACCACCGACTAGTTTGTTAGCTGTCTTGACAACATCTCAACAATGTTTACTTGGTTTATGGTCCTAACCAAAGGTTGCCCATAACTCTTTTAAATTGCTAATCCATGAATTTTCTGAGTCATTCATTGTATATTTCGTTTGATGATTATTGTTTCTGATCAGCAATAATCAAAATTTGTCAATGTTAAATTTCATCTGCCACTTCTTAACTAACTGACGAAGCTGTTTAGATCGGATTGAAATAGTATTTTTTCGGCAATGTAGTTACTCTAAAAGTGATTTTCATACCGTCACAAATTTCATATCATGCAGATGAGGCCTTCATCGATATAATTGACATAACACTTATATCGTCCTACCAATTTGATGATTTACCATTAACTGGTAATAAAGTAGTAGTAGTAGTAGTAGCAAAAGCGGTGGTAATAGTAGCAGTTGTAAAATCTCGTGATTTCGGTTATGGTGGTAGTATCACCGGTAGTATTGGTGAAAGTTATATTGGAGAATGACGAAAATGAAAACGATGATATAACAGACGAGGCTATAAGTGGATGCGGTAGTGTTATGTCAAGATGCATTATATTGACTACCTTTCTGAGTGTGTGTGTGTGTGTGTGTGTGTGTGTGTGTGTGTGTGTGTGTGTGTGTGTGTGTGTGTGTGTGTGTGTGTTTGAGCATGCGAGAGAGAGAGAGAGAGAGAGAGAGAGAGAGAGAGAGAGAGAGAGAGAGAGAGAGAGAGAGAGAGAGAGAGAGAGAGAGAGAGAGAGAGAGAGAAAGAGAGAGAGAGAGAGAGATACATGCCCCTACCCCCTTCCACCAACACCGCCAGCTCTGCCACAACTAGTACGGAGCTGACCACAAGAAACGACAACAATAACAACGACAGGAATAACATAAACAGGAGAAGCAGACATAACATGAGCAGACAAGATGCGGGCAGAGGAGAAAGGCACCACCAGCCCCCACGCTCCGACATCCCTCCTACGCAGCTTCGCCAATCTCCCCCCAGGACACGAGGACGCGATACATGCCAATACTGCTCACGGCCTGGACACAAAACAAAGCAGTGCTACTCTCGAGCAGCTGACGCCAGACAGGAAGCCATATTGAGAAAAGTCCTGGCTGAGGGTAGAACAAACAGGCAAACCCACCACTCATACCCCCAGCCCCCAGCGCCTTTTCATGACCTCAGCTGGCAACACCATAGATGGCAGGAGCAGACTGAATACAGCCCCCGCGATTGGACCCCATCCCCTCGGGGCGGCTACTACGTGCACTAAAACAAATCTCGACAGGTGCCCACCACGCCCCCCTAAAGACGCCCAGGCACGTCTGAGTCACAGCCACGCCCCACAGCTCACTGTCGTGTCAGCCAACGTGAAGGGTCTTCGCACCAATGTAGGGGAACTCTCACACAACTATATCTTATGACATAAACTGACATCGTGGCAGTAAGTGAAACGTGGCTGAACAACGAGGTGGAGCCAACATACGGCAGGATACCAGGCTATACACACTGGATGAGGAAAGACCGTATCGGCAGAACTGGGGGCGGTGTTGCCGCCTGTTTTAAGAAAGACCTCCAGACCCAGGAAGTGTCACCCGACCTGCCTCACCTAATGGAAGCACAATTTTTTCGCATAGTGCTCCATGACAACACTGGCCTGCTGCTCTGCGTTTTATACCGCCCCCCAAGGCAAGGACGCTCCTCCTTTCACTTCCTGGCAGAGGAGCTGGACAACTTGCTTCAACGCCACGGATGCAAGAATGTTATTACCGTGGGGGATCTAAATTTCCACCTAGAGAAACAATCCTACGACAACCTAGTATTAGTGCATGGCCTCGTCAACCACGCCACATTCCCGACCCACGAACGGGGAGGGCTACTCGACCCAGTGCTGTCTGACCTCCCTGGAGCCAACATCAGATGTCAGCAGCTGGGAAAAGTGGGTAGCTCTGATCACCACGCCGTGCTGACACACATCCACCTTAACGCAGCAAGGGAAGGTGCGGTTCCCCGCACGATATGGGTGTGGGATAAGGCAGACTGGCCTTCCTTGAGGCAAGCACTGCACGCCACAGACTGGGAGGCGCTACTCATCGGAGATGTGGAGGAGAAGACCCGTCTCCTCACCTCAATACTGCTTGCCCTCCAGTCCCAGTTTGTTCCTCACCACACGTACCTCACCAAGGCTACAGACCCTCCTTGGTTCGGTTTTCGCTGCCGTGCTGCCGCTGAGGCCAAATACTCAACGTGGAGGAGGTACAAACGGAGCCCTACACACCAGAATCTCGTCCTACACCGGGCAGCTTGTAGGAGGATGACAGCTATCTCCAAATGGGCGAAAAAACATTGGGAAAGAGGTGATGAGGCGGAAACTAAGCAATCCAGGTGTAGGAAACAAGACGTGGTGGGCACTCGTTAAGGATCGGCAAGGATTACTGCACCAGGACAGCATGACCCCCTTTCACCAGACCAGACGGGTCCACAGCCACGAGCAGCGAGGACAAGGCCGCTCTCCTGGCAAAAATATTTGATGAAAAAATGCAAGTAGGGAACCCAACCGCCCCCCACCTGTTCTGCCACGGGAAGCTGACCACACCATCACATCGGTCCTGGTCACCGCAGAACAGGTGGAGAAAGTACTCAGGGACGTTGATGTAGGGAAAGCAACAGACCCAGATAACATCAACTCTAGAGTACTTAAAAATTGCGCCAAGGAGCTGTCAGGACCACTGGCTACCATTTTTTCTGCCTGCCTCGAGCACAAAAAATGGCCAGCTGCCTGGAAGGAGGCTCATGTGGTTCCCGTCCACAAAAAAGATTCCAAATCTGACCCTCGTCACTATAGACCCATCTCCCTGCTGTCCGCCGTGGGTAAGGTGTTCGAGAAGATGATTGCAGAAACCATGTGGAGACACCTGAACCACCACAATCTTCTCTCCCCACATCAGTTTGGTTTCAGGCCAGGCCGCACCACCTCCGACCTCCTTCTCCTCTCACAAGAATGGCAAGACATCCTCGATGAAGGCTTGGACACACTCATGGTGGCACTGGACATCGCCGGCGCCTTTGATCGAGTGTGGCACTCCGGCCTTCTGACAAAGCTACGCGCTAAGGGTGTCGACGGGAGTCTGCCAATGCTGCTCAAGGACTACCTCCAAGGAAGGACGCTCCGTGTAGTTCTCAACGGGCGGTCTTCCAAGCCTGCCTGTATAAGTGCTTCAGTTCCACAGGGCTCAGTGTTGGGGCCAGTCCTGTGGAATATGTACATCGATGACCTGCTCAGTCAGATACCAGCAGTTAAAGCTTATGCTGACGATTGCACCATATCCCTTTCCTATTATCGTCAGGACAGCCAACGCGCCGTCGCCGCCGTCAACAAGCAGCTGAAGGCAGTAGAGGAATGGGGGAAAGTGTGGCAGATCGACTTCGCGCCGAATAAGACACACGCCATGGTCGTCTCCCGGTCTCCTGCTGCTCCCCAGGCAGTGGAGGGACAGCTACGGTTTGAGGGCGTTCGGCTGCCCCTCCAGGATAACATCAAGATCCTGGGAGTCACCACTGACCGGGAGCTGCGCTACGAGCGACACATCACGTCTGTAGCCCGCCAGACCTCTCAGCGTGTGTCTGCTCTCCGCAGGGTGGTGGGAAGCCTCGACTCTCGGGGCATCCTAACCCTGTACAAGGCACAGATTCGTCCATGTATGGAATATGGTGCCTTGGCATGGATGTCCGGTGCCGCCAGTCACACCCGGCGCCTTGACGCGGTGCAAAGACGTGCCCTCCGACTGCTGGGGGAAGAAGCGGGGATCTCTTCGAGCATGACGTCTCTCGAACACCACAGGGACGTATCAGCCCTGACTGTCTGTCACAAGACTCAGGTGCTGCGCAATCCCCACCTCACCCAGCTGTGCCTGCCGCCTCACCCAGCCCATAGGACGACGCGACAAGCAGCAACAGGAAATCAACGTGTGGTGGTGCCCCTCTCTCAGTTTAGCCCGTGACCTCGTCTAGGCAAGACCTGACCTCGCTCGTGTGCTAAACACGTAGTGTATAGGTGACATCCACTCGTCCAACGCGCTGCATTCATCATTCATCTTTCTTCGTTGCGATAAGTGTACCTTTGCATTACACAAAGCATACACACCTTTCGTAATTAAATAGTTCACGTATTAGACAAACAAACAAATCACACAGCCCTTCACATCCATAGTGATTACATACTATATTGTCTTTCATATAAACACCAGTGCTACATATTGTATTTACTTTGCATTGTATTTTTGTACTCATTTATACTGTACTTATTTTGCCTGCGATTATAATTGTGTTAAGTTGTGTTCCGATCTTTCCTTGTCTAGACTAAATTAGGCCTACTGCTGACCTCCGCCCGCGGCTGGAACACACCCAGCCACACGCATCGCATACCTTAATTTTTGTCGTAAGTTATTAAATAAATAAAAAAATTTCTCAGCCTTTCAGAATGCCGTCTACAATGAAATTGTGCGAATCTTGTTCAGAAAAATTTGTCAAAAAATTTTTCCGGCAGTCTACAATTTGTAGACTCTGTGTACAGGAGCGCGAAATGGCTGCTTTACGGGAACTAGTCGTTGCTAATCTCTCTCCTACCCTCTCCCCTTCCACCTCCTCACCCTCCCTATCCTCACCCACCGCCACCTCCTCCCTCGCCTTCACCTCCTCCTCTTACCCCTCCACCCCCACCTCCACCACCACCGACAGTCCTCCAGCTTCCTCCTCCTCTTCCTCCCCCCCATCCTCTGCTCCTCCCTCCTCCTCCTCTTCCCCTTCTTCCTCCTCCTCTGCCCCTCCTTCCTCCTCCTCTGCCCCTCCTTCCTCGTCCTCCCCCTCCTCCTCCCCCTCCTCCTTCTCCGCCTCTGCCTCCGCCTCCGCCTCCTCCTCCTCCTCCTCCTCCTCCCCCCCCACCGCCTCCTCCTCCACCGCCTCCTTCCCCACCTCCTCTTCCTCCTCCACCCCCTCTTCCTCCTCCTCTGCCCCCACTCCTTCCTCCTCCTCCTCCTCCTCCTCCTCCTCCTCCTCCTCCTCCTCCCCCTCCTCCTCCTCCTCCTCCTCCTCCTCCTCCCCCTTCTCCTCTTCCTCTTACTCCTCCTCCCCCTCCTCCTCCTCCTCCTCCTCCTCCTCCTCCCCCCCTTCCTCCTCCTCCTCCTTTTCCTCCTCATCCTCTTCCTCTTCTTCCTCCTCCTCCTCCTCCACCTCCGTCTCCTCCTCCTCCACCGCCTCCTCCGCCACCTCCTCCCCCTCCTCCTCCTCCTCCTCCGCCCCCCCCCTCCTCCTCCTCCTCCTCCTCCTCCTCCTCCTCCTCCTCCTCCTCCTCCTCCTCCCAGGACTCGTATTCATGGAGAGTTTCCAGGGGGCGCACTAATATAATTCCTAGGGAACCTCTAACCACGAAAATTTCTAACAGATACCAGGTACTCAGCACGTCTCAGGAAGGGATTGGAGGGACAAGGCTCCCAGCCTCCTCCTCCTCCACCACCTCCTCCTCCTCCTCCTCCTCCTCCTCCTCCTCCTCCTCCTCCTCCTCCTCCTCCACCTCCCCCTATCCTAGGGGTGCTCTTAGAATCCCTAGAAAACCACTAACACAAAAGACTTTTAACACATTCCAGGTGATCGGATCGACACAAGAGGAAACAGGAGAGACAAGGTTGGTGGGCGACTCCATCCTACGTGGGCAGCTGATTGAGTTCAGTGGACGCGCTCCAAATAACAGAAAGCGTTACTGTATTCCAGGAGCCAGGATTGACGATATAACAGATGTATGCGGAGAAGTCACCAGCGACGCAGACAATAACACTCTTTTTATCATCCACGCAGGAACAAACGATGTGTCATCCACGAGACCCGAGGAGTTGCTTGAAAAGTACAGGAAGATGATCCGCCAGTACAGGACAAAGTCTAATAACATTGTTATTTCAGGCATTCTTCCCAAGATAGATGCTGAACCGAGGTTCTACGGCAAGGCGCTCACCATCAACCACAAACTCGAATCCCTCTGTTCACAGGAAGGTGTTGACTTCCTAAACCTGTGGGATAACTTTTACAATAATCCACTTCTTTTCCAGGACGACGGACTGCACCTGAACAGTGTTGGGCATGCTCGCTTGGGCAGACTTTTCAGTGATAAAGTTTTTCTTTATAGGTCAAAAAACGCCGAGCGGACGAGAGCAGCAACGACATCATAGTTTCTCCGTGTAATGCCACCACTGAGCCAAATAATAATGTCACAGCTGATCCAATTACTAACGTCACCACTGATCCTAATACTAATGACGCTACTGATCCGAATATTAAAGTTTGTTATGTAAATGCTCGCAGCATCAGAAATATTTTCACTGATATTGAAGCTCTCGCCGCAATGGATCAGTACCATATCATAGGAGTCACAGAATCATGTTTAGACACGTCGAACAGAGATTACATTGTAGAATTTCAGTTATCCGGTTATACAATTTTTAGCTGTGAAAGAGAAAACAAAATCGGCGGTGGTGTAATCCTATATATTCACAGCTCGCTCCATCCGATCTCCCTTAAAACAGAACCCATCAACGGAGTGGACACAGTTTTCATCGAATTAAAGAGTAACTCGAGCAGAAAAATACTTGGATTGATTTACAGACCACCAGGAAGACCCGCTGAAATTGACCGTTTGCTTTTCGAATCAATCTCCGAAACAATTAGTCAATGTGAAACAATCATTATGGGCGATTTTAACTTGCCAGTAACGAGATGGGGAAATCCGTTAAGATCACATGCAGGACACGATCTGTACACGAATTTATTAGAGAGCGAATTACATCAACACGTTCATGAACCGACGCGCGACTTAAATACCCTTGATCTCAGCAACGTAAATGTTGGCCCAGTTTTCAGCTCAAGCGACCATCGGATAATTACGTTCAACTTGAAAATGAAGGAAATAAAAGTAAATGACAGTAAGGAGAGGGTACCAAATTACCAAAGGGCAAATTTCACCAGAATGCGGACAATTTTAGAAGACACTGACTGGAGTGAACTGTTGTCAGAGTCAGAATCAGATATTGATAGGTCATGGGAGGTCTTTACCACAAAGCTGAACGAAGCTATTAGAGTATGTGTACCGTATCGTTACAGACGTTCAGCAAGGAAGAATAAACCAAAATGGTGGAATGATGAGATAAAAAACAGCCTCTCTCTCAAAAAACACACGTACGATAAGTATATATCAACTAAAAACCAAGTTGACAAAGTTGAGTTTGACAGAGTTCGTCGCGAAACTAAGAGACTAATAAAGCGCAGCAAGAATAATCTTGAAGAATATATAGCGGAATCATGTAAATCTAATCCTAAAGAATTTTATAGTTTTATTAAGAGTAAAAAAGCCCTTACCTGTAATATCGGTCCACTTACTAAAGGACAAGGAAATCACACAAACGACGAAAATGAAATGGCTACAATCCTAAATAACTTTTTTGCATCCGTATTTACAGAAGAGGATTGTTCATCGCTTTAACCACTCGAGACTAGAAGAACCGAAAACTTCTTAAACGAATTACTCATCGTAGAAAATGACGTTGAACAAAAAATCGATAAGATGAAAACTAATAAAACCCCTGGACCAGATAAAATTTCCCCGAGAATCTTGAAAGAGGTCAAGCATCAGATCAGTAAACCGCTTGCAATCATATTCAATAAATCCTTAAGGATTGGTAAAGTTCCATCAGATTGGAAACGTGCTAATGTAACCCCAATCTTCAAAAAGGGAGACAAGTCACAACCCGGAAATTATAGGCCAATCAGTCTGACGTCAGTAGTATGTAAATTAATGGAGACAATCATTCGTGACAATATGGTGAAATTCCTTGAAGACAACGATATAACTAAACCCTCACAACATGGTTTCCGTAATAAACGTTCATGTCTAACTAACTTATTAGACTTCTTTCACAATGTTTTTGACACGTACGATAAAAGCAGAGCAGTAGATATCATATATCTGGATTTTCAAAAGGCCTTTGATAAAGTTCCCCATCAACGATTGCTTAACAAAGTAAAGACTCACGGTATCTCTGGTAGCATCTACAATTGGCTTCAGGACTGGCTTTCTGAACGTAAACAGAGAGTAGTCTTAAACGGTGTCTCCTCTCAATGGTTAAACGTAAAAAGTGGCGTACCACAGGGTTCAGTACTTGGCCCTATTTTGTTTCTGATATATGTTAATGACATAGATGATGGGATCTCATGCAAAATATCAAAATTCGCTGACGATACGAAACTTGCCAGTAAAGTAACTTCGACAAGTGACAGAAAAGTCTTACAATCAGACCTTGATCGACTAACGTCTTGGGCCAATAAATGGCAAATGAAATTTAACGTTGATAAATGTAAGGTACTACATATCGGAAGAAATAATGATCACGTTCAGTACCAAATGAATGGAAAACTACTTTCTGCAGTGAACAAGGAAAAAGATCTAGGAATCACAATATCAAGCGATTTAAAACCCAGTCAGCATTGCTCAGAGGTAGTTAAAACCGCTAACAGATTGGTCGGCTTTATTGGGCGTACTTTCGAAAACAAATCAGAAAAAGTCATATTAAAACTGCATAATTCACTAGTACGACCTCATCTTGAATATTGCGTACAGTTCTGGTCCCCATATTACAGAAAGGACATTGACAAACTGGAAAGAGTCCAGCGTAGAATAAAGAAAATGATTCCAAGGCTGAGAAATAAACCTTATGAAGAAA
>JAXIVD010007379.1:0-20303 GCA_036785275.1 Cancer borealis
GTAGGAAAGCCTGAGGGTCACCACTTGACAAATGACAGTCGTCTTGGTCACCTCCGATCATCATTTACTGACCCGTTTGTGTTTCTCTCTAAGTTTTTATTATTTTCTGATCTCAACTAATCATCTTTTTTTTATCTCTATATTAAGTTCATGTTATTACTACCAAACGTTTTCATTAAGTATTTTGTTGATATGATTTTTTCTCTCTCTACTTCTATATGTTACTGGATATCATTGAATTAAAGTAGTTTACCATACTGTCCATGTTCGTAATTCGTAATGATCAAACACACACAAAACAAAACAAAAATAAACACGAGTTGTATTGACATAACGAAAATATATTAATCATATTCAGAGCTTGGAAGAAGAAAAACAACATCATCAATATTGTGTTGATGTAGATACGAAAGATAGCAAGTACACCACGGCACGAGAGAGGAAATAGAACAATCATACTTATACACACACACACACAAAAAAACAAATAAAAAATGTAGTGCGTTGTCATATTGTTTTCATGATATATGTTTTTTTATTTACGGAGGGACGAGAAGTAAAAAAAAGTTGCTGAAGCGTTCAATCCTGTATCGGTTCTGCTACAGTGAGGATGCAAACAATCTCTAGAAAATATCTGAGAGGAACGAGGGAATGAAGTCATGTTTTTAAAGGAGGAAAAACACAGAAGGGGGAGGAGGAACCTGAACTAAAAAAATAAAAGGTCAGTAAGAGAGACATGAAGAGAAATAGGATCTTCCAGAGCTAGCGCAAAAAAAATAAATAAAACGTATTACATATTTTTAATGCCTCGTTTTTAAAGGTAAGGTAACTAAGTCTTATTTTCACTCACTCCCACACTCTAAGCCAGTGGAGGCAGGTGTTACGTGCACTCCAGAGCCACCCACACCTGCTCCACATGTGTGTTGAGGCAAGGCAGGTGGGCAGGCAGGTGTTTGTCAATACAGCTCATATATTACTATCATGTTAAAAGAAATCAACATGAAAAAATACCAAGGAAAACTGTACAAATATGACATAAACTCTAAACTCTATATCGTCCTGAAGCATGAGTTTTGATATGAGTTTTACACTTCAAGATTATTAATTGAAGCTGTTGTGATGAACTGAAGTAACTCCGTGTGTGTGTGTATGTGTGTGTGTGTGTGTGTGTGTGTGTGTGTGTGTGTGTGTGTGTGTGTGTGTGTGTGTGTGTGTGTGTGTGTGTGTGTGTGTGTGTGTGTGTGTGTGTGTGTGTGTGTGTGTGTGTGTGTGTGTGTGTGTGTGTGTGTGTGTGTGTGTGTGTGTGTGTGTGTGTGTATGTATGTGTGTGTGTGTGTGTATGACCTGGGTGGCGCCACCCATTAACATGACAGTAATCACCTTCCTTTAGCGTAATCACTCTCGTTTCCGGCAGTTTATTAAAGCCATAATTTTTCTTCTTCCGGAGCTCGATGCGGATTGTTCTTACAGTGTCGACGCAGGAAGAATAAAGAGGAAGGAAGGAAGGAAGGAAGGAAGAGGTGTTGATTTGCATAAAAACTGCCAACTGCAATATTTAAAATTATAGGATGTGTACGTAAGACGGTGTGTCTTCATAATGAATTGTGGAATAATTATACAGGTTTAGGAAATTAATCATATTTGATACTTAAGTTACTTGTTATTTTGAAGCCTTTAATTGCTACCTTGCTTTGGCCTTGAATGTCTCAACAGGTAACACAAATAAGTCTGTCTCTTTATCTTTCTTTGTTTATTTATCTCTCTCTCACTATTATCTTCTATCTTTTCCTATTATCATTACGGAACATTAAAATCTTCACTAATATAACACATTTTTTCTTCTATTACTATGCATATTCCCTTCTGTTAGCCACCTTCAGCCCTCCTCCAGCATCGCCATCCTTCCCTCCCTTGCCCCTTCGCCACGCCCCTGAAGGCAGCAAGACGGGGTAACATGGTATTTAAGTTTCAGAGTGATTAAGAAGCTTCAAGAGGGTGTGTGCAGACAAAGTGACAAAGGGAGGGAGGACAGACACACGCACACGTACACAGGGGGAAAAAAGAAGGAAAAAAACATAGGAAATAAAGGTCTTTGTGTGGTGTTGTGGTAGCTGACTCACTGTTGCTGTTTTATTTTTAATGTGGATTTGTATTTTGCGCATTTATTTTCTTTCTTTGTTAAGATATGTTCTTTAACAATTTGAGTTTATTATTTTATTTCTAATCATATATTTTTTTTAACTTCTATTTATCATTGTTTTCTTTCTTCTCTAGTACTCCATTCATCATCATTTACATTTTAATCTACTTTTATGTCTACCACACAATACACCTTCCCAGTAATTCAATTCACAACACATTCCTCTTACTCATTACTTCACGCCGTCACCCCTTCCATTTCTCTCCCTCCGCAAGCATGATACAAAAAAGAGAATGAACTCCTCCTCACCTGTCTTAGTCACGAACCCTGAGCATGCTACATATATGACAGGAACCCTAAAGTGACGCTCCACCACCTTCTAAGGAACCGCTGAACCTACTTCCTTCCTCCCTTTCTCTACTATCTACCTGAAGACTCCCATTCACCTGTAATTAACTCCCCAAAAAGCTCCTTTATCAGTCCTTTAACCGAAGAATCGAAATAATAGCCGACAGGTCTTGCTGTGGTAATGGAGAAAAATGTAATCAGAGACGCAGGGTGAGGCGCGACGGGATGAATAATGACCCTAATTACCTTCACCTGTATACCGAGAATGACAAACACCTGCTGGCTGGCTGTCCCAAGGCGGTAGACATGCAGCGCCATGGTCCGGCGACACAGAGAGGAACCGCTTGAGTTGGCAGGTCTGATGCCGCCGCCTTTTTACTCTCACTTCATCTTCTTACTTCTTCTCTCCCTTGCACCCTTTTCGTTCTCCTCCTCCATCACCCTGTTCTCCTACCCCTCCACTCTCCTCCTCCTTCTCGTCCTTCTTCTACCTCACGTATTTCTACACCTATTGCCATGTTTAACGAAGCAAGTGAACGCTGTCTGAACGTTAACTGAGGTCACAATCTCACAGTCAGACAACGCAGAGAGAGAAAAAAAGTAAAGAAGAAAAATATATGTCGTAACCGTATATTCATTTTTGTTATTTAGAAGATTTTTAAATAGTTAATGATGGAGATTGTGTGTATAACGAGAACCTAAAACAAATAAGAAAGGTCATAAAGGTCTGCCGATTCCCACATCTAAAAGTTCCAGCCACAGCGAGAGGCGATAAGAAAAACATTGGAACCTTCATCGGGTCACATAAATCAAGTGACGAAAACGAGGGATCCAAAATAGATAGCGGACGACGGTGACAGGGAGGAGGAGGAGAAGGAGGAAGAAGAGGAGGAGGAGGAGGAGGAGGAGGAGGAGGAGGAGGAGGAGGAGGAGGAGGAGGAGGAGGAGGAGGAGGAGGAGGAGGAGGAGGAGGACTTAGGTGGTGGTAGTGGAAGAAGAGGAGGAATGGGAGAAAAGAAACGAGAAAGAAATAGAACAGTATGGAAAATATCATGATGGTAATAGATTTTAAAATAACTTCAACAAAAAAACACTAATAAAGCGTTCTCATAAAACAGAAATGAGAGTAAAAGAATATTTTTTTGACTTACATACAAACATACACGCATACGCACATGATAAATAAATTGAAACCCACACACATACACACATAGACACACTTAATCCAAACTAAGAACAATCTAGTCCATTACAATAATTGCTGATGTCGAGGGTGCCGAAGCAGACGTGTAAGGTTGGCTGATAAATAGATAAAAGAGAAGAAAGAAGGGAAGGAGGAGAAAATGATGATGACAAATGGAGGTGAGGGTGTGGTGAGACGCCTGCTCCCTCCCCTGACACGACGCCTATCTGCTGACGGAGGAAGTCGAGGCAACGCGACGCCCCTGCGCGGATTTGTGGCTCCAGTAAGTGAGGAGAAGAAACGGTCTGATGGCATTGAATTTAGATGAATAACAAATAATAAATAAATACAGTTCAGGAATATTTACTGGATAATCGGATAAATATTCATGCTTAAAGATCATTTTTACATGAATAAATACAGTTTTTTTCTGTACTTGTTAATCTCTCCTAAGCAAAGTATGTAAACATTACTAGAAACCAAACAAATTCATCAAGAGGTAAAAATGAAACCTCACATTCACGAAAGAAAAAAGTTACAGAAGCACGCAAAATAAGTAGAAGTAACCAAGGCCACACAAACATTACCGGAAACGAGACCAAAGAAAATATTTATAAACGTGGAGGAAAGAGTGAGGAGTGAGGCGAGGCGGAGCAGTGGCGGCTGTGGCGGTATTGGCAAGGAGTCCAGCTGCTCCCCGCCGGTCCTCAGGCCAGCTTATTGTTGAAGCTACACAATGGCACCCCTCGTCTGGCCGCGACTTCTTTACCTCAGTCTGTGTCCTCGCGGGGCTTTGTGTCGCCTAACCCCCTCTCCCCCTCGCCCTCTGGTTGTGATAAAGAGACTGATAGAAGAGTTACAGGCGCGATATTGAGACCCAGAAGTGTGGTCGATAAAGGCAAAACAAACTGGAAGTCGCTACAAAGTCAGGTTACAAAGGATAAGATGAGGTATGAAAAAGATGTTTATGTTATATGGAGTTGAAATAAATAAAGAGAGAAACGTATGTAGTTAAAAAAAAAATTTCTCTAAGATTTTACTGAGATGAAGGAATGAAATAAAAAGAAGGAAAGAAAACTTGGCCCAGATATCTCATGGTAAATTCATCTTTGTAATAATCCTTTCAAAATTCAAGTCAGCTTTTCCTCCATCACAACTCGGAGTGAGAAGTTTCCTCCAGACAGCGAACTTCCAAGAGTCTCTCCCTTGCATCCCAACTTCTTAATAATTTTACAATTTTCCCGGCACTGTCTCCTACCAACCCCGTGCCCGCTTTTTACTTGACGGGACCTGAAGGCTCGGGAAGTTCCAGTCCGCCGCGTCCAGAAGCAATAAATCATAAGCCCATTCCAGAACGCCACCAGCATCTCAAAAAGTCAGAAAATGTATACACAGGAAAAAGATCCCGACGTTCCTGGACTGTGATTCACTTTACGTCTTGAGGCGGCCGTGATGGATGCCTGGCTGCCTATATCGTGAGGCGCGCCGGTCATGCGTCACGAAGCACCAACCGGGAATGAGGAAAAAAATAATGGATAAAGAAAGGTCACCGCAAAAGGACGAGGCCAGTGTTGGAGCAGGAAGCCGAGAACCAAACAAGAACCTTGACGAGACACATAGGAGCGAAATGAAGCCGCCACGAATTCCTTCTAGAGAAAACTTGACAAAGGGAGAAGAAGAAAGTTCAAAAGTTGCAGATAAAGGAAGAGAAACTTCTCACAAGAACCAGTGAAGAAAGAACAAAGGCATCTTTAAAAAAGTTTGTAGAGGAAAAAGAAATTCTTACCCCAAACGCAAGAAATGGAAAGAAATAATGAAGAAAACAATCGTGCTGACTCATATCTCGCAAAAAAAGAGGGAAAAAATACATATACATGAACTGCATAATATTTAGATAAAAAAAACACGGCAATTAAGCAAAACAATGGACTCATATGACCTAAATATATAAAGAAAAAAGAAAAACAATAAATATAAACAAGCTAATTATCTTCCTAACGCGACCCAGTAATAAAACTAGACAATAAAAACAGGATAGAGGAGAAAAAACATAGTTACGGAAGAAGACGGAGGTAGGGGAGTAAAGGGGAGGAAGTGGCAAAGAGGGAACGGGGTGAGAGCGGCAGGAATTGATGCGAAGGCATTTTAAAACTGGAATGAATTCTTTAAAGGCTTCGGTTCCCGGGTTATTGCCATTCAGGAGCGGTAAACCCATTTGCGTCCCGGTTTACAAATGAGGGGAGAGAAGAGGCGAGACTCCGCGGAGTTTATACCGGGATTAACACCGATCACGGCCACTTTATTGCCCCGCGGCTCCCTCTTCCCCCAGGAGGAAAAAAATACGACCATAGCGAAGGGTGTCCGGAAGGGTTTGTCTCGCGTCCAGAAATTGAGTTATAGTCGTGTTAAAAAAACTTATTTACTAAAAAAATATATATCTTAACACAACCAAAAAAATGGAAAGATATATGATTGATTAGCAAACAAATCCAGTTAAAAGAAAACATAAACACATCAAAAAAGCGCAAACAAACAAACACAGGCTGGGCAAAAATTCCTAAAGAAAATACGCACATGAGTGAAAAAAAACATGGATAGAAAATGAAATATGTGGCCGATATTCATAACCTGGGTAGTGGTGGAGGAGGAGGACGGGGGATAGAGGAGGAGTAGGAGGAGGAGTAGGAGGAGGGAGAGGGGCGGAGAGAGCCACGAGGAGACGCCTGAGAGCCACTCCGCCTGGCACCCTCGTCATATTAAAGGGGCTCGTGAGGGAGGCCCAGGATTTATGGGGACTCAGTACTTGTAATAAGAAAGGGGAGGAATGCTGGCCTGCCCTGTGCTTGTGGACGGCGGTAGTGGTGTGTCCCTGTAGCAGTGGTGATGATGGCTGGTGATGGTGAGTGATGGTGACTGATGGTGGTGATGGTGGTGATGGTGGTGGTGTTTTCCATAAGGCAATGAGGTGGTGGTGATGTTGTGTCCATTGAGTGAAATTCCCTTCGCCGCCACGCTAGTTAATGATGAAATAACTAATTCATGAAGTGATTATGCCATTCTATAATGAGGCAGTGGTAATTATAAGTCAGACACATACATACATACATACACACGCGCGCTTCACACACACGTACACCCACACACCCACACACGATCCCTTGACCATAAAAATAAAGTTTACTCGATCCCCAAAGTTGTGTGAACCGTTTTATGGACTTGTGAACCGGACTTTCCCCTTCAGTCCTTCACCCTTTAAGTTGCACTGGCAGTCTGTCTGTCTCCTGCGACCCTTAGAAAAAGTCTTCACTAACTTTAATCTTTACCTCAATGTCCAATAAAGTTAATCATATCATCATTCACTCATCACAGTTAATTCCAAACAGGTAAACTACCTTATCAATCCAAAACTATAAATACACAGGACAAGATATACAGAATAACAATGAATTATGATATACACACACTATAAGTACACCAAAAATAGCACGTTCCACTGAAAAGATCAAACCCTCTGGAGCAAGAAAATGTATATAAAAAAGAAGCGAGAGAACCGTAAAGAAAGAAGAATTCGGGGAAAGTTGTGGCGAGGACAGATCCCGGGCAAAATTGGTCTGTCACTCGCAGCCGCTCCGTCTGACATACCGGGACGTGTGGGCCGCCTGCCGCCACCCCGGTTGTCATGGTTACCTACCAGCTCTGCCACTGCGCCCCCCCACCCCCCCATTCTCTCTCTCTCTCTCTCTCTCTCTTTCTCTGTCTCTGTCTCTTTCTCTTTCTCTGCTTCTCTCTCTTCACCTAACTATTCTGCAATTTAATAACATCTTTCTCTTAAGTTTTCTCCATTTATTCTTTCCTTATTCTTGTTATGCTTCTCTTTCCCTCGCCCTTCCTATGCTCATATTCCTCCTCCTCTTCCTCCTCCTCCTCCTCCTCCTCCTTCTCCTCCTCCTCCTCCTCCTCCTGCTACTGTTGCTCTTCCTCCTGTTCTCCCTGCACATCCCTCGCCAAGAAAAGTAATGCAGCAGATGGCGCTTCGAGGGACAGATGTAACGTAGAAAACTTGGTGTTATGCATAAGTTTAAAAAAAAATAAAGTAAACATTAGAATACTTAGCGAGATTTGAAAATTATGAATATATAGAATTACATGATGAGAATAATCTGAATTTCAAATATGAGGGAGTGTTAGAGTTTCTTCTTATATTTTATTAATCTCTATCTCCCTCTATTTTCTTTTTCTTTCTCTACGCGTCTACCTGTCTAATTTGTATCATTATATGGACTACATTAACGCAGACTGATATGTAAGTTAATAATTCCAATAATCACTTTGAAATTATATATATATCCAATCTCTCTCTCTCTCTCTCTCTCTCTCTCTCTCTCTCTCTCTCTCTCTCTCTCTCTCTCTCTCTCTCTCTCTCTCTCTCTCTCTCTCTCTCTCTCTCTCTCTCTCTCTCTCTCTCTCTCTCTCTCTCTCTCTCTCTCTCTCTCTCTCTCTCTTTCTTTTCTGTTATACTATAATCATTTCTTCGTATCATGATATTTCTCTGACTCTGCTCCCTTTTCCCTCCCTCCCTTCCCTCCCTCCCTCCCTCTCCTCCTTTCCCTACTCCCCTCCCTCCCTCCCCTCCCTCCATCTTCCCTCCTTCCCTCCTCATACCGCCGCCATCATCATCACTGGAATCCGCTCGAATGCCACGGTGCTTTCAGGCTCCCGAGGAAAAATTTCAAATATGGCGGAGATGGAAGGGCGCCGGGTGGGGGGGGCGAGGAGATCTGAGTCTGAGGATAATATTTTGATAGTGGGGGGAGAGGCATTCAGAGGAGGGGGCGTAAGGAGGGGAGATGAGGAAGGGGTAATGGGATGAGAAGAGTGAGAGAAGGAAGGAAGGAAGGGAGGGATGGAGGGATGGAGGGAGGGAGTACGAGTGTTGAAAAAAATGATGTCTTATTTCTAATGTTTTCTTCTTCTTTTTTTTCATTGGTTCCTTTTCGTACTGTGATTTGTTTGTATGTGTTGTTTTTCTTGTGTTTTTACCTCCATACACGTCTGCTAAACTGGAGGTAATATAACAATAATAATAACAATAACAATAATAATAATAATAATAATAAAAATAATAATAACAACAGCAACAAAGGAGGGACAAAGGAAATAAAACAAAGAAGGAATAGGCACACACACACATCCTTCCCTTTCTTCAAACACCTTCCTTCCTTCCTTTCTCCTATGCGCCTCGCTCACCAAGCCGCGTCCTATGATCCCCAGCCGCCTCCCAACACCCCTGCACCACGTCCCCAAATCCCCAGCACTCCCTCGCGCGTTCCCCCTCCCCTGGGACGTGCAGGCGAGGGTGTAGGGGGCAGGGGGAGTCCACAATCCCTTACTATCCCCAGGGGTTAGGCCACAAGCGCGCGCAATACAGCAGAACATCGCCTGTATTAGCTCAAATGGACGTCAGGGATTTGTAGCGGAGAATGGGAAGAGACCAAGACTAAGTGAGACCATCACGGGGAGAAAGAGGACTTTGGGATGTTGAAACCGCGGAGGGTTGGCCAAGAGGAGGGGAGGTAGAGAAAGAGGAGGAAAGAAACGGAGGAGACGTGGAATAGAAGGAAAGGGAGAGGGAAAGATGGCTTGGTGGCGTTTCGTTTTTGTTTTCGTGGACCCTCTGGTTAAATATTATCTTTATATGAATTTGGAATCACGTGTTAGTCGCATAGGAAGTAGCTGAGTGAACTTACTGGACTTGGAGAATAATAGAAAATGGAATAACGTTCCTTACACCACAAAGAAAGACGTGTTTTTACCGGATGATATAAGGATCCTCTTTTCTTGCTTCGAAAGAGCCTCTCGTTTTTTATAACAATTTAGGTCTCTGTTTTCTTGTTCTACATCTTTCTCTCTTGCATTCCTCTCCTTAGCCCTTCTTCCCTCATCTCTGTCTCCTCGACGCCTGCCTTCCCCTCCTTCCCTTCCTCCCACCCGTCTGCCCCAAGACCATTCATCTCCCGCTGCCAGTCCTCTCTGCATAAACACCCCAGCGACGTCGAGACCTCTTGGTGCCCCTCCTTCAGCTACAACACAAGGTGCTCACCCAAGGCCTCAAGAGTACTAGTCTGGCCTCTTAGAGCACTAATGTTCCTCTTCCCGACTTATTTTCACTTCCACTCACCCTGGCAAAAGTCTTGTTCGTCTTGTCACATTGTTTCGTCTTCTGAGAAACATCACATTTACAGAAGTCACTCCTCCGGTTTTCTCTGTTTCCCTTCCAGCTCTTAGTTTCCTCCACCACAGGCGTCCAACATAGAGGTGAGCAGGTCCCCCTCACTTGTATAACAGAGATAATGTTTAAAGAATGGGGGACCTTAGGGATCTTACATTTCTTTTGTGAGGTGAATGTTTTTGTGCTGGCCCGGCTTAAGCGCTCCCGACGATACGGCAAGGCAAGGAAGGGGGAGGAGGAATGCGAGCTGAAGCGAGTGATTCATTGCATATTTTAACATACGAAATCACAGACCGGCCTCCCTTCCGTCGCACGCTGCCTCCCTACGAAACACTGACGACCGTTTGAGAGATCCTTACACCAGACTCCTTGACGCCGTTCTTAAAGACTCATTAGGTTGCTTCTTCCCTCTCGTTCCCCCCCGAGACTGAGAGACGAGAAGGTAGTCCGCGTTTGTTTATGATCTGACTAACAAGCGGCGTCCGTCGGGCTTCCCCCTTCCAGTTTACGTTTACGCTTCCTGCCGGCGATTAGGACGAAATAATGTGCTTCGGATGCTGAGAGTCTGTGGAAGGAGCGCTATGGTTACAATTAGCTTTACCGAGGAGAGAGAGAGAGAGAGAGAGAGAGAGAGAGAGAGAGAGAGAGAGAGAGAGAGAGAGAGAGAGAGAGAGAGGTGGGGGAGGGAGGGAAAGGGGGTAAGGGAAGGGTTTCAGGAAATTGCCTCGGAGCTTCGACTGCAAAGTTGACGAAGACAAACTGCCCTTCCGACCTTGGCACTGAAATGTGTGTACAAGAATATGGTGGTTGTGTTGACGATGCATCATACTTTTATTATAAGAGTAGCAACAGCGAAGAACTTGATACTATGGATACGTGAAGAAGCAAGAGTGAGAAAAAAAAATGCAGCTATATAATCTTTAAATATTACACATATAACTTCCATCAGACTGGTAATATTTGATGATTTTTTTTTATGGAGTAAATATCCGTTGTGGCCTTGATTCTACGCCAACAAAAGGTAGTAAGTAAAATAAAGTTCACTAACGATTGGTGAGTCTGAACAACAAAAAAAGTGTGCTCAGTCATGCTGGAATTATCAAGAGGAATTCATTTTTTTTGTTAACTGAATAAATATGTAAAAGAGAGAGAGAAAAAAAAATTAAAGACAGACAAACAGACAAAAGAAAAATATCTGACTACAAAATTCCACTTGGTTCTTCCAGTCGTGCACTTCTTCATGCTCTAGTAACTGCATGTTTCTCCTCCTTACCCTGCCTCTTCCTCCTCAAACCTACCTACCACCCCTCTCTCAGCGCCTAATATCTAATCACTTTCCCCTCACCCCAGTCTCTTTCTCTGCTCCCCTTCTCTTTCTCTTTCCTCTTTTCTTCCCTCCCTCTCTCCCCTCCCTCCTTCCCTCCCACCCTCCTTTCCTCGCCTCCCCTTGCAGACTACCACTGATAATCTCAACAAAAATAATCTTTCTAACCAGGCGGTGATTTACGACGCTAAACAGAACACTAATATTTACGTCTGACGGCCGTTTCGTCTCTTCGTCTCGGCTTGAAAAACATCCTCATTTGTAGCTTCATCTAATTACGCTCATTAATGACCACTTGGTAATTAGGCTAAGTAGTTGGGCATAAGTGGAGGGAAGAATCAGAAAATCGAACACATACAACACACTCGAGCTTTGATATGAAAGGGGAGTCTGTTTGGGCGTGTGCTGGGTGTTGGGTGTTGGTGGGTGGGTGGGGTTAGGGAGATGGGTTAGGGAGGATGCAGCGGGGTGGGGTGGTGCTCCTCCCTTATTATTTTCTTCTTTCCTTCATGTGCCATTAATTTTGGAGAGGGTTGTTAATCACCTTGAGAAGAGTGTCGCTTCTGAGTGTTTGCATCGTAGCTGTTTGAGAGGGAAGAGGTGCAAGGGCGTGTGTGTGTGTGTGTGCAGAGAGTGAAGGAGTGCAAAATAAGGGGATGACAAGGATGTGGTAAGGACGTAAGGATTTAGATAGAAAGAGCGAGAAAAAAAAGACGGTGGAATGTGGTACGCTAGTAAGTTCTTAAGGATCCCACCATAAGGATCCTACCATATATTGAGGGCAGTAAGGCAAATGTGTCCTGTATACCGTTCTAAAGGATGCTTATCGCTTATCTCCCTCCCATAACTTTCACCCCTGACCTCATACCCTCATACCCTCACCACGCCAACCCTTCTGCAACTCCTCCATCACCCCACTAGCCTCCTCACCTCACCTTCCACTTTCAGATCCAACCCCTCCACCGCATCTGCACCATCACCCTCAGCAAACCTTTTACCTTCGTGCAGCCCTTCCGCCACAAACACGCCACAATAACCACAAAGCCTTCCCACACTCCCACCCTCCACACTTAACCGCCACTCCTACACCTACACACACATACACACACACACATACACTTCACCATCATCACCATACAAAAAAATGCAGCATAGAAAGTCGAGTTATATTTTCATCTCTAAATCCTTCTGCCTTATTCAATCAGTAACCTCAAACCGTGTAGAAGGAAGGGCTTCGAGGCTTCAACTTATACCTTTCCTTACACTACTTTCTCCTCACTTCACCGCAAGCAGGCACGACTCCACCGCAGTTCTGACCCACACACCACCTCCCTTCCCTGCCCCCAAAACCCTCCCATAACCTCCAGCTTCAGTGCTCAACCCTCCCTCACCACCGCTGCCTCCTCTCGTCTCCACCATTCCCAACACCTCCTCTCTCGCTGATGGCAGGAGAGGTTATCGGAGAGGCTGCTATCTCCTGTGCTCGGTGGAGGCTGCCAGCAAGACGAATGGCTACATGAGCGACTATTGAAAAGCAGCGTTAAAAGGAGTTCTTCCACTCCCCAGTCGTCTCAGCGCCGGACCACCATTTTCGTGCTGGTGTACCGGAGCGATGTGTAAAGAGAGGACGAAGGAATGTAAGTACGTGAATGGAAGGAGCATTGAAAAATAATTATGGCATCGGATGTTTCGTAAAACTAGTCTATTTATAAGGATTATAAAAATATTCAGCGAGTTTATATGTTATTATGGAGTTAATTGAGTTATGTTCTTATAATGATGTTGGAAACCATATTAATGTATATTTTATCTATATTTTCTTCTCTCTTTCACGCAATCTGAGCTCCTCCTCTTCTTTCTCCTTCTCTTCCTTATCCTCCTCAGGAGTCCATTAATCTTTCCAAAAACGAAACATAAAAACAAGGCAGCTTTTTACATAAATCACCAAATATTTATTTGTCCGAGTAGTGGCTACCATTCTCTCTCTCTCTCTCTCTCTCTCTCTCTCTCTCTCTCTCTCTCTCTCTCTCTCTCTCTCTCTCTCTCTCTCTCTCTCTCTCTCTCTCTCTCTCTCTCTCTCTCTCTCTCTCTCTCTCTCTCTCTCTCTCTCTCTCTCTCTCTCTCTCTCTCTCTCTCTCTCTCTCTCTCTCTCTCTCTCTCTTTCTATGTAAAAAAAAAAAAAAACTCAGAACCTTCTTCCGCCAGCCATTCCTCCCTCCTGGACCCCCTGCGTCTTCCTCTTCCTGCTCTGTCCCCTCCACTCCCCATTCTTTCCTCCACTCTCATTTTCTTATTATACCATCGCGTCTCTCTCTCTCTTTTTTTTTCTTTTTCTCTCTTTCTCTCTCTCTCTCTCTCTCTCTCTCTCTCTCTCTCTCTCTCTCTCTCTCTCTCTCTCTCTCTCTCTCTCTTTCTCTTTCTCTCTTTCTCTCTCTCACACACACTCACACACACCCTCATCCCTCTCGACGTCCGCCTCCCTCTCCTCAACACCACTCCATCCTCCATCCTACAGTGCCGTTGGTAATAGATCATCAATTCTTTTGGCCATTAGATGTTGGGTATAAATTCTCCCTCTTGTACGGGGAACGTCGGTTTTGCAATTTCCTGGACAGCGGGAGAGTCTGATTCGAGGTCGAGGTGTTGAGAGCAAGTCAAGACAGCTGACACTTGTGCAAGACGACGTGAAGGTGACATGAGGAAAACTGAGAGGATTCAAAAGAGGGAGAAAAAATGTGGAGTGTTAAGGTTTTGAAGAAAATAAGAAATGGAGTTAGAAAAATAATGATTTGTTTATATGGTTAAAAACAAAGGAATTATTTGGATTTAGAGGAATAATAATGGAATCCGTGTGCAATGAAAGGATGCAGATAAAAATAAATGCTAAATTATGGAAAAATGTCAAAGAAAAAATTGTTAGCGAGGATAAAACAATAAACGAAATAAATATACGTTAACAAATGGAGCTAAATGAAATCCAACACCCACACCCACACATACATACACCCCCCTTCCATACACACACACATACATACATACATACATACATACATACACATACACAACAACAAACAGTTAACAAGACAACCACTGACAGTCTAGTTTGATACACATTTTTTCCCTCCTACAATCCCCCCATTTTGGCCACACTCAGCAGGATTAACGGTAAAGCTTTGGCGTCTCACACGAGGCTGCTGATTGGTGTTCCCGATGCCCGCAGAAAAAGAGGGAACCAATCAGGGACAAGACAGATCCGTGGGTGGGAGGAATGGGTGGGTGGCGAGGGAGGGAGAAGGAGGGAGGGAAAGAGGGAAAGGTCGGAGTGTGGGATAAACAAGAGGCAAAAAGGGCCTGTTTTCTTTATTTTTTTGTGTTTTTTTATCTCTTGTATGTTGTGCAGAACCTCACGTAGAAGCTGACATGCATGAAGGTGATAATTAATTAAGTGGAACGTGAGGGCAGTGAGGTGGAGAGTTGTGGGCGGCTGTGCAAAGGGTCTCTGTTCCACGTGAGGTCATTTATTTGCAAATTTGATTCCTACAGAAGACTGAGAAGAATAGTTAATCAAATACGGCGACGAAGGAATCTTTTTACACCGCCCAAAAGATCTGAAGGTGTAAAAATTAATGATCTGGAACGAATTTTTCTTGGCATACCTGAGCGTTTTATTCTAAGTTCATGAGAATAAATTTAATCATCTTTATAAGTGATACAAAGATTCGTCTGGTTAAGAAAAAATCATCACCTGCATAGATATTTAATTTTCTGTTTTAGATGTGGAATGAATAATATTTTTTGCATGTGAGGAAAAAAAAGCGTGGTGTTATGAGTCACTATTTGGGTGAATATTGACAACCCTCTTTCAAAGTTATGTTCTTTGTTCCCTGTTTCCACATCTGGCTAAGTGGTTGAAAATTACCGACATATTACCCTTGAACTACAGCTTCCAGTGTGTGTGTGTGTGTGTGTGTGTGTGTGTGTGTGTGTGTGTGTGTGTGTGTGTGTGTGTGTGTGTGTGTGTGTGTGTGTGTGTGTGTGTGTGTGTGTGTGTGTGTGTGTGTGTGTGTGTGTGTGTGTCCATGACGTAGGCTTCAGAAAAGGATAAAAATACCTTCCAGCAACTATACGAGGTTGAAAAAGAAGAAAAGAAAACTCTATAACATTTGCCTTCCTTGTCTATGCATTTCAGTCACTTATTCACCTCCACCAATACAAGAATCACAGGATAACAAAGTAAGTTCTCCGCCTCCCATCCTACCTCCACCTTGATACACCCACCATCCACTCGCAGCATTCTTCGCCGCCACCATCACCGCTGTCTAATTTCCTGCAACGTAACCGAGTCCTCCGCCCCTTCCCGCCCCATCACCGCCCCATCCCCGCCCGGCTTCCTCTGCGTCACGACCAGGACCACAAAACCGCCTGGTTCCCGGGTGTGGTTGCTCCGGGGCGGCTAGGCCTACACCCTTGGGCTCGACTACAACCCCTTGTCCGTACGGGTGGTATTTGCTTAATGTAAGATAATTATAATATTCGTATGGCCATTAAGACTTGACGAATGTCCTTCCAACACGCCATCCGTCAGAGCAACCGAACAAATTCACTCTTAACCGGCTCCCTTCGATTGCTTCGGGAAGATAGTGAGAGGTATAGTGAGTGTCTCCTGGCGGTTACATCACACACACGGTGGTGGCCACAGCGCCTTGAACTTCACGCTGACGGAGACATAACAGTCGCGCCGCTAACCTTGAGGACTCGCCGGAAAGAAAGCTGCATTCCAACCCTTTATCTCTTTAAGGATTACGAACACTGTGTTTGTATAACTTATATTTCGCTGCCATACCCCATGCCTGCCTGCCCAGTGTATTTATTTGGTGTGGTGAATTACATACATTAGTTATAAACATGAACACCATGGGCAGCCAGACTGTGATGTCCGCCCCCGCCCCGCATGTATGACAAATTGAACCATTTGATTTTATTGCTTTAAAGGAACGGCGGCTCGGGCTCCACCCCTGACAGAGAAAAACAGCTGCTATACTGCAAACAAATGCTCAGTCGAGACACAACTTGGGAACAAAGAACTGTGTTGGAGCAAGAAAAAAAAGTATATGAATTTGTAATAAGGAATGGAGGACACTTACAAAACAACAAAAACAAAATTTAAATATTGCATAAATCTGACACTCATTCGTTTTTCAAAGAATTCTTAAATCTTTATGAAAACACGAGTATATATACTTCGTTTAAATAAACATCTTTATATTAAACTAAAACTTCACTTGACTATCCTATCTTACAAAACACCACCATTACCATTATTCTTGTTACACTCCCACCACCATTAATGTCCTTCCACCATACCAGTCATCATACTACCATAACCCTCACCATCACCACCATCACCACCATTACCATCACCACCACCATCACCATCCACCTGCACACCATTTCACCTCCACCTACATTATGAGAAAATACCTCTACATGCTGTGATTACCAGCCGTATGTTCACCTGAAGCTCACTTGTCCACCTTCCTACCTGCACCTCTCCCTCCCCCTTTACCTGGCGGCCCGGTGTGCCCTCCACGCCAGGTGATTATCATAATGGCGACACGCCCCACAGCCGGCCACGCCACTGATGACTCTATTCACTAACTCGAACCAAACCGCCTAAAGCAGACCCAGGAGGAGGAGGAGGAAGAGGAGGAGGAGGAGGGGTAAGAAAATAAAGATGGCCATTACGACTACAAGGAAGAATATGAGGGAGAAAAAACAGGTGGAAAATAAGAAGGAAAGAAAATAAGTGAGGAAACAAAGGGGGAGGGAAGAGAGAGAAAATGTGTTAGAGAAAATAAGAGAACAAAGATAAGGGAAAAAAAATGAGGCAGCAAGGCATTGAGGGGTAGGGCAGGCGAGGCGGGCGAGGGAAAAGAGGAAGAGAGCAAAGAGGAGGAGGAAGGGGGTGGTTACTTTTAATGCCCCCATTCCCGGAGTGAGAGGGATAAATTGGGCAATATGATAACATCCAAGAAAGGATAAATAACACCCGTCATGCCCTTGATGGCTCTATTCATTAAGCTCTCGGCAGGCCTTCTTCGGGAGGTCAACATGAAGGGCAGGCTTAGGAAGGCTCTCAAAGGGGGGCAGAGGCAGGCAGGAAGGCAGGTGCTCATCAAAACACCCTTCCTCCGTTCCCTAGTTTCTCCTCCTCCATGTTGTCTCCTTTCCCCTTTCCTCCTACCTCGTCCCAGTCCCCCTCAGTTACCATGGTTTAATTTGAGATAAAAACCAGACCACAGGAGAAAGAGACACCCCAAGGCACTATCAGACCAACGCTATCAGTGGCTCGAGTCAAGACAGGAATCTGAGACTCATCAACAGTGACAGCAGATTCGAGGGAGTTTCAGGAATGTAGAATGTAAGAGTGGATAGTCACCTTGTAGGATTGCTTCTCGGAACTGTGTACTGTATGTGAGTAAGACAAAAAGCGTTATCAGTTTTGCTGTTGCTTTCTGAGTGCTCCGTCTCCTAGCTTGGTGATATATTGGTCCATGGAATATTGTATTGTGTGCGGGTAAATAAAACTTGATATTTCATTTTTGACTGGGTGCAACGTCTCTTAGCGTCTCACTGTATTGATTTCATGTTTTTTCACTGGATGATAAATGATAAGAAAAACAGTTGATGTTGCCTGTTTGTGTGTATGTATAAATGGCTTCGTAGAATTTCGCACAGACAGAGAGTTAAATAACAAAAAAAGTAATATCAGTTTGCCGTTGCGTTGAGTGGCGAATCTGTATACAGTGCGCTGGCGTACCCGTGTGGTATGTTACGGTGAAGTGATTCATGCCTGGCCTGTCCGGCACTGTACTAGCGTGACGTGATAGCGTGTGTGTGTGTGTGTATGTGTTTGTGTGTGTGTGTGTGTGTGTGTGTGTGTGTGTGTGTGTGTGTGTGTGTGTGTGTGTGTGTGTGTGTGTGTGTGTGTGTGTGTATGTGTGTGTGTGTGTGTGTGTGTGTGTGTGTGTGTGTGTGTGTGTGTGTGTGTGTGTGTGTGTGTGTATGTGTGTGTGTGTGTGTGTGTGTGTGTGTGTGTGTGTGTGTGTGTGTGTGTGTGTGTGTGTGTGTGTGTGTGTGTGTAACGGGTCTGTGCACTGCTGCATTATTTCCTGGTGCATTGTAGTTGTTTTGTCTGGACGTGTAAGACCAAAACAATGCATCTGAGTGGCTTTCTAAGAGGCATTACTGATATAATAATTTAAAAACATATATTGGTGTCCAGATATTCTATGTGATGTACTAAAGTATATATACCATGAGGCACAATATTATGCTTTAAGGTGAGGAGGCTGGAATAGTGTTTATAGTGTTGCAGGGAGGAGCCAGACCCACCCTGAGCCCACGTGTGTGTGTCAGGTAGAGACCCTGATGGCATGTAGCGTGCACGGTGTCGGGGAGCGGCGCGGCCTCCAAGACTATGAATCACTTGAAGTATTAATATGCGTGACACGTTTGGCCTGTCTCGTGAACACCCATAAATTATCGAGAAATTCTTAGGACTACAGGCTGGAGGGGAGCGGCATCGAAGGAAAATTCATAGTCAATATGTCTGAAAGTTATTAACGGGAGCACGACACCTTTTTGGGAATGCAGATTATTTAATTATTTTAAGCTAGGAAAACTACATCTATATCAAATTAGTTGTAGTAATTAATACATCGATACATGAAGCTTTCGTGTGAGGCAAAACTATAATGTATTCGTAGTTTTTTAATATAAACAGAAAAGCCAAACTGATAAATATAGTAAAAAATTAAATAAAAACATGCATAAAACTTAAGTAAACAAACAGATAACTAACAAAACATATACATAAACAAATAATTATCTTACACAGATATAATCTTCACACCACCACCATCACACACGCCAGACTGCATCAGAGAATAATAACACTCTTAGGCTTAACCGGCCGTCATACCTTATTCACAGCACAGGTGCGTACACTGCCCCCGTGCCCTCACCTGCTACTGCCCAACGCCTCCCCCCATTATTGTCTTCAGCGGGTGTCGGGGTGCCTCAGGTGTGTGTGTAGGGAGGGGGATATGAGGGCGTCTAGACAGGTAGGTATAGGAAGCTTATGTTGCGTCTCAAGGGAATTTGCGTTCAAGTTGTGAATCAGAAAACGAGTGGTGAAAATAGTTATGAGTTTCATTATAATGCTGAATAAACAAAATAGATGAGTTAATGCTGAATAATAGGACAGGAAAACTATTATCTTCAACACACAACTTCTAAGGCTTGACGTGATAATAAAGATAATATAACTAAACGCTTTGGTGAGAATATAAACAGGTGAAAACATATAAAAGTGGAATATAAGCCAGACAAAGAGCACCAACGAGGATTTTAAGGCCCGTCCTGAAGGCACACAGACGGGGAAAGGTAGACGGACAGGTAAAGGGAAACATGCAAGCAGGCAGGCATGCAAGCAGGCAGGCAGGGAGGCAGGCAAGCAGGAAGGCAGGTAGGCAAGCAGGTAGGCTAGGCTGGATGCTGAAACAAATTATCCCTCCACTAAATGCTAGCACTCGGCATACGTCCCCTGCCATAAATCTCTCGTCTGACTTCTCGGGGCGACAAGACAGGCGTAGCTCGAGCTCACACACGCACTTCATTCCCACCCTTACGTCGGGGTGCCACACGGACGCATGACACCTCTGATCAGGGAGGGCATTCGTCATCCTTTGCCTGACTTCAGCGCAAGTTTGAGGTTGAGACGACTACAGACTCAAGCCGGGCTAGTGTGGTGGCAGCAGCTTCGCCTTTGTGGGCCGAATCGGTAAGAAGCCGTATTCATCTTGGTGCCGAGGAGCCGTGGATCATTTCCAAGTCGAGGAGGAACCTTGACAGTGACATATTTAGGCCTTATCAGTGAACGGGGTAACCTAGGCCTACCTGGCATTAAGGGGTTCCTCTCCTCTCCAGCTGTTCATCACGGTCTCAGACGCCATCACCATTGAAGGACGAGAGACAGAGACAGAGAGAGAGAGTGTGAGAGAGAAAAACCAGAGAG
>JAXIVD010007380.1:0-20299 GCA_036785275.1 Cancer borealis
AGAGTAACTGATAGGTACAAGAGGAAAGGGCAGTATAGCGGGGGTGAGAGGCTTTAAGAGAATTATGTAACTGGTGCTTCCCTCTACTCCCCCGCACCTCTCACCCACCCCCCCCCCCCCAAAAAAAAAAAAAGCCGTGAGGGCAGGTCCCGAACACTTGCAGGGGTCAGTAGTGGTCCTTCCAACTTTCACTTTCGATTGAGGAGGAGAAGGAGCAGGAGGAGGAGGAGGAGGAGGAGGAGGAGTGAGTCTTGGTGCCTCACCTTCCCTTGTGTGGAGTGTAGCGGTAACGGTTTTCTTTCACCCTCACTCACTCCATTTTCCTTTTCCTTTTCCCCTGGAGGTCTCTCTCTCTCTCTCTCTCTCTCGCTCTCGCTCTCGCTCTCGCGCTCGCTCTCGCGCTCGCTCTCGCGCTCTCTCTCTCTCTCTCTCTCTCTCTCTCTCTCTTAATTGATAAAAACAAAACAAAAATCTTTCTCTTTCATAATAGCACTATTCCTTCTCCTTTCACTCCAGACGAGAGCTGTGAGAGCAGACGGTGACGAGGCCTGAGAATGGTGTCGCGTGGTTGGTGGTGGCGGAGGTGGTGGTGGTGCTGGGCGTGGTGGCTGATGGGGGTAGGGCGTGGCGCTGTCATCCCACCACCCTGGGTCAACCACACCCTCAATCCGTGCGCCACCCAATCATGGCAACTACTCCTGTGGCCAAGGGACTCAACCTGCCACCGAATCTTTACTCAGGTGAGTCACGGCCGTTAGCGGTGAGTCAAGTGACCTTAAGCAGTACTCATGTGCGTGCGTGTGTGTGTGTGTGTTCAATCCCATGATTGACTCATTGACCTCATTCCCGAGTCCCGTGAATCAGCTTATGAGCAGTGAAAGGTCTTGTAAAGAATCCTTTATCCCCTTTCCTCCCCCCCACCAGGGCCCGTGCGGGGAGACTCAAGAGTTTTACTTTGATGAGACAGCAGGGGAGGGGCGGTGTCGGTGTCCTCGAGGCAGCCTCCTCCATCCTGACTCACGCCGCTGCCACCCACGCTTCTCCAGAGGACCCTGTCTACCCAGGTAAGTGTCATACTTTTCCCCTGGCAAGGTTGGCCTGCTAGCAGGGTTATCACTGATTCTATATCTTCCACAGGGAGTACATGGACAAGCACGGGGAGGGGCTGCGGGAAGGGGAGGGCACGTGCCGGATGTTTGAAGAGTGTCCTCCAGGCAAAGTGTTTTGGCCGCTGGACGGTGAGTGTTACCAGCACCACACCCGTGGGCCCTGCCTCAACGGCTACCTCATCTATGTGAACCCCAACACCGGTAAGTGGGGGAGGGAAAAGGTGTATCATGGTTGTATGTGTACAGAATGTAGCAGGATGGGGCACAGTGAGGCCTGAGTCAATGAATGAGGTTCACTTGTTGCAGGGTTCCCGGACTGTGGATGTGAGCGCACTGTCATGTTCAGCAACTACTGGGCCTTGACAGGCCTGTGCTTTGAGCTGTTCCAGCGCGGACCGTGCCTCGAAGGCACCATCTTCCTGTACAATGCAACACGTGGTGCCACACAGTGTGGCTGCAGCTCATCCATCCTCACTAACTACCACCAGAAAACTGGAAGCTGCTATGAGCTTGGTCAACGAGGACCCTGCCGCCCCGGCCAGTTGCTTGCCTTCAGCCCCGCTGCCCTCGCCACACACTGCACCTGCCGACCTGACCATGCTCTCTGGCCTCCCAGCGGTGCTTGCCATCTGCTGTACTCCCGTGGGCCGTGCCCCAAAGGCCACTTCTTCACCCCCACCACCAACAGCACGGGCAGGTGCCAACTGTATCCATGCACAGGGACGCGGCGCTATCACCCGTCCTCAGACGCTTGCTTCAGGCTTGGGCGGCGCGGACCCTGTCCCCTTGGCAGCCTCTTCATCTATGACGAGGACACACCCTTGCGAGGCACATGTGGCTGCATGCCGGAGCTGGTGGGTTTCTGGCCTAAAGATGGTCGCTGCTATGAGGTGGGGAGCCGTGGGCCCTGTCCCCAGCGGCAGGTCCTCGACCACAACAAGACAAATGCCACGGCCCATTGCATCTGTGACCTGCGGAAGGGCTATGTAGCCTGGGAGGACAACAGCTGCCACCTGTTAAATACCCGTGGTCCATGCTCCAGCGGCCAGCGGCTGATGGTGAGGCAGTGGCGGCCCCTCACCCCGTCCTGCACCTCAGACCCTGCTGTGCCTCTCACCCTAGAGCAGGACACGCCTGCTGCCGACTCTCCTCCACACTTTCAGATGAGCAACAGTGTGACCGCTGCAAGGGGTGACGACACCTTCAATGTGGGTGACACAAATGCCACCCTCGCCCCCCCCACCTCTGCCTCCGTGTCCATCCGTACCCCTGCTCTTGTCACCACCAAGGAGGGCATCGGAGCTTTGAGTGGGCGGTCTGGTCGGTCCATGCCATCAGGCAGTGAAACCAGTGACGTACTGGACTCCTCCCATTTCCTTCTGGAGGATGAGGACAAGGAGCCCACTACTTATTACACGGGCCATCCAGAGGGGCGGCGCGCACTAGATCCCTGGTGGGGCACTCCAGCACCTCCATCCTGACCCTCGGCCCTCACTACCTCCTAAATGGGCATTATCTTCCAGATTCCAGAGGCATCAGTGCCACCTGCCTGTGATACCCCACACTTGCCTCCCCAGCACCCAAGCTGCGCCTCAAAGCCATCACCGCCTCATCAGTGCAGGACAACATAACCTGGACACCAGTCACTAAGGTTCCTCATCAAACCTGCCACCGGGCTGTGCTGGGACCAAGCTGTCACACTTTCAGCTGTGCATGACCCACGCAGTGCTGTGTATAGTTCCTGTGCTGCTGCTGATGATGACAGTGATCAAATGATAATGCTTTGAGCACTCAGACAATAAAGCATCAAGCAGCAGCCACTCACGAGGCTGCCTTTACCTCACACCAAATAATGAGCCTCAAGATAATGATGGGGATGATGGTGAGGAAAGTGGACAGTGAAGGGAAAGTTTGCGGGGCGTGGGAGGGAAGCGTGAATAATGTGCTTTCAAGTGTGTCTGGCTATACAACTGCCTGTCTGCCAGGATGTCTTTCTGTCTGTTTACATAGCCATGTACACACACAACTCATCTATCTGTTTGCTCATGTCTGTATGTCTGTCTGTGTGATTAATTCTCTTAAAATATATTGAATTACTTTCTAAAGAAATTTTTTATTTAGCAATATCCTTCAATCATAGTCCATCATCCTCTCCTCAGTATATATAAAAATGTATATATATATATATATATATATATATATATATATATATATATATATATATATATATATATATATATATATATATATATTTTACTGTATATACATATATATACACACACACACACACACACACACACATATATATATATATATATATATATATATATATATATATATATATATATATATATATATATATATATATATATATATATATATATATATATATTTTACTGTATATACATATATACACACACACACACACATATATATATATATATATATATATATATATATATATATATATATATATATATATATATATATATATATATATAGAGAGAGAGAGAGAGAGAGAGAGAGAGGGAACTATGAGTGATTATGAGTGGTTATGAGTGATGTCTTGGGTGATGAGTGACGAACAGCTGCATAGGAGAACGGAGCGAATGGTTCCTTAACACACACACACACACACTTCTATTCTTTCAATTTTTGTTCTCTATTTAACCATTCCCACCTCTCCTCTCCTCGGTTTTGACTCCTATTCTGCCTAACCATAAGGGTGAGATTCCTCTGTAACAAGTCCTATGGGTTCCGCCCTTTTATCTTATTTTAGATTACGAGTGTCCGTTCAGAACGAATTATGCTTGCTAACCAAGGTACCAATATATATATATATATATATATATATATATATATATATATATATATATATATATATATATATATATATATATATATATATATATATATATATATATCATTTGCATGTGTATGGCATGAAACGTTTTCTCCTCACATCTACATCATCTATCAATCCATTTTTTAGTTATATGAAGCTACACACAAGTTATAGTGTGATGATAATGTTTTCAATGACCCTTTATTCTAATATTACTTACAATGATTAAAGTACAAAAATTTGTGTGACGAAGTGTAAAAAAAAAAATTAACTATATCTGTACCGTTGAGAATGCAATCCTATTCACCTTTAGCTTGATAGAAGAGCTTTTTAACCATTTCATAATATGAACGAACATGGATATGTTCAGAAATTACTAAGATGTACATAATAATGTTAGTAAGTTTTTTTGTCACACAACAATAACTAAAACTACTGCCATTTCTACTACAGATGCACACATTATCGGCTCACCACTGTCCTGCCTTGGGTAGAAGCAGTGTTGGTGCCTTGTGTAAAGGTGTTTAGCGAGTACTCACTCAAGACGACCCTCCAGTCTAGTGACAGAACCCTCCAGCTGAGCCACCAACGCCTCTCTCTTGCGAAGCTCCTCCCTCAAGGATGCCACACCCTCTGTCTTGGTGTCCAGCTCAGTCTGCAACACCAACACACATCACTGTTAAACCAAACTTATAATAACTAATTCTAAAACTTTTTCATCACCTCAACACACTCAAGTACTATGTTTTTATTTCTCATCTTTCAGAAATCATTGTTCTCATCCCATCATTTCACACCAATAACATACGGAGATATAAAAAGAAGGCACTGCATGATAACATAATGCATATTGCCACCAAAGTACTTATATATATGATTGAGATATGAATGTGGAACGAAGGTCAGATATCTAGGATTCAGGCATGGGAGAACTTATTTGATAGATGCTTGTGATGTGAATAGGAAGGATGGTGAAGGTAATGGAAGTGTAGGTGGAAGGTTAGTGTGTTTATTGAAGGTGAAAGAATAAATTGTTGAGCTGGAGAAATAGTGAAACTCAACACCTTCAAATGGTTTGGTCATGTGGAAAAAGTGGAAATAAGATGACATTTGAATATCTAAGAGGGAGGAAGGATGGAAGATTGAGGGGAATGGAGTGTATGAAAAGGAACAAATGGAGACTTAGGTCATGGCCGTCCCGTACAGAAGGAATGCAAGGAATGTGTGTCAGAGTACATAAGTAGATAAAGATATAAAAGTTCACTAACATTGAGGAGATCCTTGTCATGGTCCAGCCGGGACACTGAAGCTCTGAGGACAGTCACCTCTGCCCTGGAGTCAGCCAGTTCCTCCCTCAAACGGGCCAGCTCTGTCTCTAAGTCCTTGAGGCGACTCTCACTGGAACTCAGTTGGTTGAGTCGCATCTCCAGCTGGTGCTCTGTGTCACCAATCTCACCCACCTTCTGCTGCAACAATCGCCTGGGGAATGCAAAACACACACACACACATTAATCTTCTACACATGTATAGACACATACATTTACAGGAGCCTTTCTAACACACACACACACACACACACACACACACACACACACACACACACACACACACACACACACACACCACACACCACACACCACACACCACACACCACACACCACACACCACACACACACACAGATAGAAAAGATCTGATATTGAGAAGAAAAGAAGAGGCTAGATATTTGAGAGGACATGAATAAAATAATTGCAAAAAGGAATTTGCTTGAACGATATTAAAAAAAAAGTACAGTTTTCCCTAAACAAGTATAGATATTTGGAATGGATTAAAGGAAAAGGTAATAATGGTAAAGAATATAGAACAACTGAAGGAAAAACTGGACAAGTATAGATACAGAGACAGAACCACATGAGTGTAGCTCAGGTCTTGTATATTACAACTAGGAAAACACCACTCACTTGACTTCCCCGGACTCCTTGCCTTGGAGGCCTAGCTGGTCATGTGCCTGCTGGAGAGCTGCCTGTAGGTTCTGTGCCTGATCCTGAAGGGAAGCCACCAGTGCTGCTTGTGAGTTGAGGCGCTGCTGCAGGTCAGTGGCCGTCCTGCTGCCTTCATCTGCCTGCCGCCGGAGACTGAATGCCTCCTCCTCCAGTGTTGCTTTCTCCCGCACTTGCTGGGCGCTGGTGGCCTGATGGAGGAGTGACAAAAACCACATCACAACACCATCAAGCTTCAGTGCCGTAAACATTCAACTGCTGCTTCACTATGTATGCCAAAGGACTTGCTTCCATATTACTAAACTTGACTTAAAGATATTTAACACCTCTATAATGTCAATAAATTGCACTTTAAAATGTTTCCTAAAACAAACATTCTATCTATCTGTAGTTTCTGATGCCTTGTTCCCTCTGAACACATCTCCCAAGGAATGGCGTCAGCAGAAGAGCCTCCACCTTCTCCTATCCAAACACACCTTCCTTGCTAGTTCAATCCCTCCCCTTCTATCAGCAACTCTTTCATGCATGTACTTCTTCTTCACCCAATCCTTCCATCTTATGAATGAAATTGTGGATCCTAGGAAGAGAGAAACCTGCTAGTTCCCACAAATTCATTCACATGCACTATTTTCACAAACTCTTCACTATTCTTCCTCTCAATAGGACCAAACCACCTCAAAGTATTTCTTTTCATCCATTCCACTACATCACACTTCACTTCATTTGCACAAGGCCCCACGCCACACCTTTCATACACTTCCCTATGTCTCAATCTATCTGTATTACTACAAACGTGCTCCTCAAACACCTCATCTCCATCACATAAAATGCCTTTCTTTCTGCTATTCCTATATTCCATGTTTTAGCTTCATACAATGCAGTCAACACCACTACTCCTTCAAACAAGTGTCTCTTTGCATTCATTTCAAACATTGTACATTGAAACATTTTCCTCATTCCTCCCCACACCTTCATTACTATATTTATTCTACACCTCAACTCTACATCTATTCCTCTATCATCAGAAACATGTGACCCTAAATACCTACAACATTCTACCTCATCAAGCAACTCTCCATTCATAATTACATCCATCATCTTCCATCTACAGTCCTCAAACACTCACTATTTCTTCTTATTCTCATTCTCATTCACTTGTAATTTCTTTCTTAATTAAACACACCTTTGCAAACTCTTCTACCTGCATACAATACGATAATATAATCTATCATATTCTTTTCCTACATTGTAAAGGTTGCAGTGCTCACCCTCTGCCTCTCCCTCAGCTGGTCTCTCTCCTTCTTCACTTTCTCAAGGTCACTCATGGCTGCATCACGGGCCTTGCGCACCTCCAGGATGAAGGCCTGAGTGGAGGGCGGGAACCTCTGGGTGGCTGCTTCTTGTAGTCTGGAAGGGATGTTGGAGAATGTTTAAAGAACCCTGAAAACACACGATACAGAGAATGCTGTTTGGGGACACACAATGGTGATATTACATGCCATTGTTATTATTTGTACTTTATGTTACTGTAGTCCAGACAGCCTGAGGAACAACAATAACAAACATATCTTCAACTAATTCATTATCAACACAAACATTTAAGTCTTCTAATAACATAATACTTACATTCACTCTTAAAACTCTGCAAACATTCATCTAATTATTCTAAAAAGTTTCCCGTTCTGTGTCATCCTTTCATTGACAGAATCATATACACACAAAAACACCCACAACTTTTGTACATACCTTATTTTCACCTCTATTAGCCTTGATGACACTTCCTTCCACTCCACCACACCGGCACACTTACACACTCACTAACAAGGCCACTCCTCCCCTTCCTCTCCCTCCCTTCACACCTCACATCCTTCCACTCACACATACAAACTTACATTCACCTTTTAGTTTTGTTTCACTCAGTGCTAACTAACACATCAAACTTTTGCTTCATAAACATTCTACCCATCACTTCTACTTTATCCTCAAGTGTAGTACACCCACGCCCATTCAGGGACCCAATCTTGTGGGTTTGTGGAGACTTTATTCTTCCTTCCCCCTCTGTGTCTTCTCATTTTTGTAGGAAAGTATACAGAGGAGAGGTGCTTCCCAGACCCATTATTTCACCCCTTTTCATTGCCTTCTACGATATAAAGGGAACACGGGACAGTAGTAATATTCTTGCAACCGCCACCATTATGGATGAATAGGAGATGCACTGCATGAATGAGGATGAGAATGTATTGTGTACAGGTGAGGACTAGTGTGGGCGAGTGTCTGTGGTATTGCGTGTGGATGAGTGTATAGTGTTGAATGAGTGGGGATGAGAGGTAAGGTGAGTGTGGGTAAGTGTGGCTAATGAGTATGGTGTTCATCTCACTTCTCAATGGCTCCATGGAGGTCCCTGGTGTGGCCATCAATCTCTGCCTTCTCCCTCTCTGCCTCTGCCAACCTCTCCGTCAGGATCCTCAGCTGGGCAAGGCAAGGCAAGGCAGCAGCCAAGCAGGAAGAGCCAAGGAAGGTATATTATAGTGGTGGGTTCACTTATATCAGGTTCATTCACGACAAGGATGATAGCTTTTTTTTTTTACATAATCATCATAATAAGTGCAGCAGGCAAAACTAGGAACTATAAAAAAAAATAATAATAAATACTACAGAGAATGAAAATTACGAAGTGGAGGCCTCTCTCTGGTCATAGCCAACTTGTCCTACCACAATGGAGCCACAGTGCTCTTCAAGGGGGACACGTTGCTTGGTATTTGGTGGGACAGACACCAGTATTTTTCATATGGTACACAGATTACAACATAGAAAGGCAATCTTATTATGTAATGCAATGATTGTTTCACTTCCTTTCCTTACTTATCTGATTATGAATATTTTATGGGTATAAATGTGTATAACATAAACATCACATAGCATTAGAAAATAATAATGGCATGAAAATATACTGCTGCATCGCCCGCTCAGCCATCTAGCGGACAGATATTTCAAACAGCGGACTTTTTGAATGATCCTGTCCGCCTGTCCGCTAGTATATGGAGTCCGTTGAATCTGAAATCCGTTGAATGGAGGTCCATTGAATCAAAGGTTGAGTGTATATATTATATATTAGGCAAGTGTGTGCACATTCACGCACGCACGCACGCATCCCCCCCCCCACACCCACACCCACCCACCCACCCACCCACCCACACCCACACACACACACACACACACACACACACACACACACACACACACACACTTGGCCTCATGGGATCAAGCCGTGTGATGGTGAGCCTTGGGGTTTGAGCTGGTCCCAGCCTACACCACATATCACAAAACACTTACTAATGCATTAACTACTCATTTGTGTCAAAAGTCTTCCACTCATCACACTCAAAATTTTGTAACTTTAAAATGTATATTTTCAGCTTATGGCTGCAATTTTAAAGAAACTGTTTATCATTATTATACAAACACACAAACTCAATCACTAAATACAGAGTGGCCTGCTGTGTTTCAGTGTTTATTCTGAGTGATCCTAAAATCTTGTCTTCCACCTGCACTCACCTGTCCCTCCAGGTCTGCCCGAGCAATGTTGGAAGTGCGCTTCTCATTCATGAGGGACTCCACCTCCTGCCGCTGCAAGGGAAGGAACACAGTAAGATTAGACAGGTAGTGTGACAGAGGTCAAGGGTTCTCCATTTTTTAGTGGTAGCAATAGCCATAGATTATGCCTGTTTTCTCACTATCCTACACAAATTCCATGATAGTTTGTCCATACTACAATGGTATCACTTCCTTTTCCAGTCAGCTTTGGCTGGAGGGAGGGATGGGTGGGAAAGAGCCTACCACTTTACTGTCCTTTAGTCTCTATCAATTAGACATTATAATAGTAGTGTAGCTAAACGGACAGCCTCGTTAGGTCCAGTAGGACTATTTATATGTGTTCTTCCTTTGCACTCCTTGGTAATTTGTATGTTACAGCATACCCACAACTACATCTATTACTACTACTACTACTACTACTATTATCATTATTAGTGTTTATGATGTTCCTATCATAATGAGAGTACTATACACATTGCTTTAAGTATCTCCACCTACAAGTGTGAGACACAAATGATGATGGCATCACTTACAAGGGTTTGTGAGATGGTAGGTCCAGTGGAGGTGAGTTGTGCCATCCTGCGGGAGAGGTCATTGTACTGGCCTCTGAAGAAGTCCCTTTCCTGCAGCAGAGTGTCACGTTCCCTCAGTAGGCCACTTACATCCATCTCCTCACCCCCTCTTGCCTGCTGGAACGAAGGTGTGTTAAAGTAAAGATGAACACGTTATAGTAGGTAATGTGATGATGATAAGGAATGATAGATAACAAGTCTGATGTGACAAGTGTGAGATTCACTAAAGGGATGGATGGACAGTGTGAAGAGAGCATTAATTAAATGCTCGAGGGATGGTTATGGAACGAGGAACAATGTTTGTGCAAGATAAAGCTGAATAAAGATCAATTATGACATCATGAATGATGACAGACAGCCTCAATGTGTTGAATGGGAGGTTGTATCACACCTGGTCTGATCATCTGATTGGATCAGGTGTGGGGAAGGGCATCAATCTTAAGTGATTCAGGAAGGTAATTCAGTTTTAGTGGCAGATCCTCAGTCAGAAATCAGTGATTATGCAACAACATTGACCCTCATACAGAGTGGTGCAGCGTGGGTTGGTCCCTTCTCACCATGAGGCTTAAAGACTTAAAGTTCCCCCTTAAGGGTGTGTAGCCAAGACAATATGTCAACACACACACTCCACACACATGTACTCCCTCACATCTTTGTCTTTAATCCTCTCGGGCAGGAGTGACTTATTCCCTTGTACCAAACTGTGAGAGGTTCTGTTTAGCAGCATAGTTACTTTATCGTCTGTGTTAAGACCTGACACCACAACTAGTTTACTCTTGACACATCAGATTACATCCATCCCTTTCCCCACAACTGATCCAATCACCTGATCAGATGCAGAACCTCCCATTGAGGCTACATCTCTATACATACATTCATAACTGAACCTCCCATTGAGGCTACATCTCTATGCATACATTCATAACTGAACCTCCCATTGAGGCTACATCTCTATGCATACATTCATAACTGTCCTCCATTCAACTCTATCACACATAAGCATTCTTCTTTGTTCCACAGACATCCATCTTGCATCTTATGTTCTCTTCATACAGTTCCATTCCATTCGTGGTCTCACTATCAGCCTCACAACTCTCCCATCACACCTATTTATCAGTTCACCCATCATTCCTCAGCCATTTGTTCTGTGCCAAAACCATTGCAACATTCCTGATTTGCTCGGCCAGACAACTCTCACATCATTAGTTCTACGCCACACTTACTCATTACTCACTTGATCCATATACCTTAACCAAAAATATTCCTCAAATACCTCATTTCCATTTCATTCAATTTCTCTCTCTGTTACTTCCATATTCCCTGTTTCATCCTGTACTACTATACAGTTGGCGTCATTACATCTTCATTTATATTCTCTTTGCATTAATTCCAGGATATATACAAAAAAAATGTTCAACTCATCATTCAACACTACATTCATCGTCCTATCAGCTACCATCCTCATATACTTCATTACTTTGTTCTTATTTTTATTTACTTTCAATTTCCTTTTTCAAAAGACACTTTCAAGTTCTTCAACCAGTTGTTTTCAATCTCTTCTCTGAATCCACTACCAATTTAGTATCATCCACAAACAGCAGTTGATTAACATTCTACTCATTACCATCCACTAACCTCAAATTTCTACCTGACATTCTCACATTTATCGACCTAACAAGTCCATTCATATAGATACTAAACAATCAATGAGACATTACACATCACTAACGTAACCTAACTCAAACAGGAAAATCACTCCTGCAATTTCCCATTCTAATCCAGGCTCTACTATCTAAAACTTTCCACTCCATTTAACAATCTACCAACTATTTCACACGATCTTGCAACAGTCTGCAATCATTCCTTATAAATTGTATCATATGTTTTATAAAGAGAACAATGATGAGAGTGCATGCTTGCCTGAGGGTGAGGCTGGGCCATGCTGGCTTTAAGGTTCTCATACTGCTGGCGGAAGAAATCCCTCTCCTGCTGGTACGCCCTCAGCTCGCCCCTCACTGCTGCTGCTGATGGTTCACTTTCCAGGGGTGGGGAGGGGTCAGAAGAGCCCTGCCAGTCAAGGGTACAGGAGACATCAACATCAAAACAACACTAACAAACATTATAACAAATTCTATCATCACTAACACCTTATCCTCTTCAAACCAGCCTCCAGAAACACATTCACACTCAGACCATCCACCGTTCCAGTCACTCACTCAAAGACAACACTCAGCTGCTTGCACGGCACACACACATCCACCCTTCAGAGTCTTTCCTTTCACAGTCCACCTGGCCAGGCTTAAGTGTGGACACCAACCCTGCAGCTCCTCCCCACACACCGGGTTGCATACTTACCCTGGTGAGTGGTCCGCGGGCAGAGGCTCGATCACTGTCCATGGCCATGCCCAGACCAGGCACAACTGGGGCTGCACGACCTGCCTGACCACTCAGTTGCTGTCTGAAGTATTCCATCTGCTGCTTGAAGAAGTCCCTCTCCCTCCGGATAGCATCCACATCCGCTGATGGGGGAGGAAGGGAAGCAGAAAATCATTAACATTATCATCAGTTGGAAGGGAGCTAAGACACAATTAAAACTATGCACACCAGCTCATTGCACACCCCTCAGAGTACAATGTATGAATGGAATATATGAGCATGAAAGAGTAGCTGCCCTGTGGATGGAACTGCAAGAAAACTACAACAACCTTCCCTGTGCATGGGTGTGTGTATGCATGCATTGTCTTGACTACCTCCTTCAGGGGGATAGTCTGGTATATAAATAAATAGGTCTGTAAATCACTTAGAATGATACTGAGCAATTTGTTTTTTGTCATGCGCCACTCTACTTTTGGGGAGAAAACAAGTTGTTTGAAAAAAAAGGCTAATGGTAGTGTGTTAATGGATAATGGGTAGTGAGTCCTCATCATCACTCACCCCCAATGGGCACACTCAGGGGCCGTGGAGGAGGTGCCCCAACTGTGCCAACACCTCTTGGGGTGCCCCCTGCTGGGCCAACACCTGGTGCCCCCACAGGCATAGGCATAGGCATCCCACCACCACCACCACCACCACCAGCACCAGTAGTGGTGGTGGTGCTGGGCCCCCCAACAGATGAGGCAGCAGCAGCAGTAGTGGTGGTGGTGAGACCAGCAGGTGTTGGTGTGGTCCCTGGAAGGCTCCCAGAAATTGGTGAGCCCCTGGAGCTGACCTCCCGCTGGCTCTTGAGGGACTGGTATTGCATCTTGTAGAAGTCCCTCTCCTGTCGCAGCACGTCCCTCTCATACTGCAGCCGTGCAAGCTCTGTCTCCTGCAGCACAACACAACACATGGGGTATTATTCAATACTTTTGAACAATGAAGTACAGCAACACTCACAAACATACCCAATATTGTTTGTAAACAAAACCAAAAGGGCATAGCACAGGTAATATTAATACTCAAAACAATGATGCATGGCACTCACAAACATGTATAATAATACTTAAGGCTAACAAGGTATGGAAATGTTACCCATAATTAATACCCGAGAGCAATAATAGAATATAAAAATACACCATCCCCAAAAATTCATATAGTTAGGGGACATACGCCTACAAAAACTTAAAATACACAAATAATCAATTTGATTTTTCTCATGGTCATAAAGTTACATAAAGTTGTTATAAACATCATAAAACATCACAAAAAGTCAAAAATATATATTTCTTTTTAACAGGAACTCCAATGATTAGAGGACAAGTGTATCAAAACAATGTTTATCTTATAGTTTTATATACCTGCGTCTGTTTACCTTTCAGGATGTGACATAGACCAATTGTGTTCTCTTAGAGGCAGCACTTGACACACACACACACACACACACACACACACACACACACACACACACACACACACACACACACACACACACACACACACACACACTCACACAAACAGAGTGGCAAAATTCCCACCATTGCAACGTTACAACTCCTTGGCTTACATTCCACACCTATCTCTGCTCAGTGTATAGAAACAATAATAAATCTAATAATACAAATAGAAAACGTCACTATACTCTATGCTTAAGGGGAGGAGGAGGCAGCAGGAAGGTTATAAATGTAAGGATGAATGACATGAGTGAAGAGGTTGCGGAGGAGCACCGGCCGGGGACTCACCGGGGACTGAGTCTTGGGGCGGGGACGGGACACCTGCATGGGGGTGGATGGGGTGGAGGAAGGTTTGGTCTTGAGCAGATCCAGCAACTGTATCACTTGTTCACTGTAGTACTCACGCTCACGCTCTGCCTGCCTCTTCTCACCCTGAGTCTGTAGGGAGATGATGATGATGTGTGTGTGTATTTACCTAGTTGTGGTTTACGGGAGGGGAGTAATCTCATAATGTCCGTCTTTATATCTTACTTTTTCCAACTTGGCTTTAAAGCTGTGTACACTGGTGGCATTTACAATATCTCCACTTAATTCATTCCAGGTGTCGACCACTCTGTGTGGAAAACTGTACTTCTTGATGCCCCTGATACAACGCTCCTTCTTCAGCCTCTTTCCATGTGTGTGTGTGTGTGTGTGTGTGTGTGTGTATGTGTGTGTGTGTGTGTGTGTGTGTGTGTGTGTGTGTATGTGTGTGTGTGTGTGTGTGTGTGTGTGTGTGTGTGTGTGTGTGTGTGTGTGTGTGTGTGTGTGTGTGTGTGTGTGTGTGTGTATGTGTGTGTGTGTGTGTGTGTGTGTGTGTGTGTGTGTGTGTGTGTGTGTGTGTGTGTGTGTGTGTGTGTGTGTGTGTGTGTGTGTGTGTGTGTCAAAATTGTTCCTCCACAATTAAATGAAGTGATTGCTGAATGATTTATCTTCATAAACTACAAAAAATATGTTGATTTTAATATGAACTTTAATTATCTCAACATGAAACAAATAATCATGATGTAACAAGTAATGTTTTGCATCATGATGTAACAAGTAATGTTCTGCATCAGTTACAACCTGTTCTTCCCTTAATGCCCTGCCTTAGCCTCCCTCACCTGGTTGAGTTGGTCAGTAAAGTAGTCACGTTCCTGCTGCACCTGCCGCAGCTGTGCCTGTAGCTTGGCCACGTCATCCCCAAGGAAGGACCGGGACTGTTCCAGCAGCTGTTTTTCTCGCTCAAGCTGAGGCACAAATTATTAATCTATACAAACTGTAACTTCATCTACAGAAGCGGGATGTACACAACCCGAATGACACTTCAACCATAGAGTCCAATCTAGTTTATGTTCCTTGATGTCTCCATCCCACCATCTTTATCACACTGGCTGTCACTGTAGCCTGGCACTCACCTCACCACTTTTCTCCCTGTACAGGTCACGCTCTTCCTCTTTGGCCGTGGCTTGTGCCTGATGCTTGGCTGCCTCCTCTTTGTAATAGTTCCGTTCCTGTTCCACTTCAGCCTTCAGTCTCCCCAGCTTCTCCGTCTCAGCAGCATAGAACTCCTTTCCCTGCATGGCTGCCTCTCGCTCCTCCCTCACCTGCACCAAGCTGCGGTTCAGTCCCTCCTTCTCTGCCTTCAGCTCCACCAGGGTCTTACGCAGCGCCTCCCCATCGGATGAGAGGTGCATCTTTTCACCCTCCGCTTCTTGCACTGTGGGGGAAGATGGAGAAGATGCAATGGGTGAAGTGACAAATTAATTAAAACAATAATGTATGAAGGTGGAATAAGAATGAGAAAGAGTATCTGTTTGTATCAATAGTCTCTGATGCAGAAGAGCCTCCACCTCTCCCTATCCATACACTCCCTCCTTACTTGTTCGATCCCTCACCCTATATCAGCAATTTTTTCATGCATGTACTCCTTCAACCTGTCCTTCCATCTTACAAGTGGTCTTCCTCTTCTATTAGGATTCAATTTCACTCACTTAATCTCCACAAACTGTTCACTCTTCTTTCTTTCTTTCTTCCACATATGCTTCCAATATTCTCGCCCTCCCACCTTGCTGCACCACATGCTCCTCTCAGATAACTAACTATATGGATGGTGAAGGAGAACTGGTGTTATGAGGGTTGGGTGGTCAAGCAGAGCAGAGTGTTGAGATGGTTTGGACACATGGAGGGAATGGAGGAGGACTGGTTAGTGAAGAGAACAGTAGGATGTGATGTAAAAGATGTAAGAGATGTGAGGTTGAGAGGAAGGTCAAGAACGGGATGGTTGGACAGTGTGAATAAATTGTTGAATGAAAAATGAATGTCTGTGTAGCAAGGAAGGATGATTGTGCATGATAGGAGTGAATGAATGGAGAGCAGTGGTGAATGTATGATTAATAATGCAGTCTTGACAACCCTTGGAGATGGTTCTTTTGCATCTGGTGTGACCCTTGGATCATATCAGGTGTGGGGAGGTGAGAGCATGAGTTAAATATGAAGTGGCAGGGTAAACCTTAAGACTCTGTTGTGGATATGATCCTCGCCCTCGACCCCGTTTGAGTAACTGACCTGACGTGCAGTGTTTGGGTGCGGTGTACTTTCCTTCTCTTATGGGGGTCTAGAGGCTAAGTGAGAGAAGTATTTATGTGTGTGTGTGTATGTGTGTCTTGCCTTGGCTACCCACGTCCAGGGTGATAACAGCCTGGTATATAGATAGATAAATGATTCTAACATCCTATCCAAAGGGAATTCAAACACAGATAAATACAAACAAATGGGTAACTGATGTAGTCCAAGTAGACATTCATATAAAAATCAACAAATAAATAAAATAATCAAATTCAAAAATATAGAATAGTCTCTACAAAGACCACAAACACACACAGATACACACAGCTGTGAACGTACATGAAAGTGTGAGGCAAATACACACAGATACACACAGCTGTAAACATGCATAAAAATGTGAGGCAAATACACACAGCTGTAAACGTACATAAAAGTGTGAAGCAAATACACATAGATACACACAGCTGTAAACATGCATGAAAATGTGAGGCAAATACACACAGCTGTAAACATACATGAGAGTGTAAGGCAAATACACACAGCTGTAAACGTACATGAAAGTGTGAGGCAAATACACACAGATACACACAGCTGTGAACATGCATGAAAGTGTGAGGCAATACACACAGCTGTAAACGTACATGAAAGTGTGAGGCAAATACACACAGCTGTAAACGTACATGAAAGTGTGAGGCAAATACACACAGCTGTAAACGTACATGAAAGTGTGAGGCAAATACACACAGCTGTAAACGTACATGAAAGTGTGAGGCAAATACACACAGCTGTAAACGTACATAAAAGTGTGAGGCAAATACACACAGCTGTAAACGTACATGAAAGTGTGAGGCAAATACACACAGCTGTAAACGTACATGAAAGTGTGAGGCAAATACACACAGCTGTAAACGTACATGAAAGTGTGAGGTGGTTGATGCGGTCCAGGTAGGTCTTGGTCTCCTCCTGGCCCTTCCTCAACTGTTCCTCAAGGGGGGCGTGTTGGGTGAGGAGGCGGGTGTGTTCATGGGTGAGGCGGGACAGCTGGTGGCGGGTGTGTACCAGCTCCCCGTGCAGGCGGTCCCTCTCATCCCTGACTAGGTGGTACATGTGGTGTTGTTCTGTTAAGTCACCCTCACACTGGGCCAGCTTGCTCTAGGGGGAAAGGAGGAAGGTTTAGTTAAGTGTTAGTGTTTCATTTTCATTTTATCTTTCTCTTTCTATCTTTCCTACATTTTATTATCCTTTTGTGTTTTCCTTGTATCTTACCATTCATTTGTCTTTGTTCTCTCTATTCTCTCTCTTCAATCTACTTTTACTTGCTTCTTCTTTTCCATATTTCCTTTATCCTCATCAATTTTCCCTTCCTTTCAACATCTAAAGCTAGTGTCTGATATCCTCACTCCTCCTCACCCTCTCATGTCTCTCCCTTACAGTCCTGCACTCTTCTATCCACTTATGACTGCTACTTACAATCACCTAATCCACCAACCTCCACCACAACCCTTCCTCTCCCTCCACCACCATTACTTACCTTGGTGTGGTGGAGGCGATGAGATAGCGTGTGTGCGGTGGAGAGAGCATCATCCTCCAGCAGGCGATGGGTGCTCTCTGCATCCTGGAGGTCATGGGTCAGGTTTGTGTTCTCATCGGCCAGCTCCACCGCATGGGTCATGGCCTCGTGGGTTTCCCCGAGGATGTCTGGGGGAAGTACGTGTCTGTGTGGCTGATTAAAACTCTATTTCCACTCCTCTATAATGATTATGTGGCAATACAGTTTCCTTTCTTTCCTATCAAGATGGATTACATAGCCTTGGTCTTGTCCACCAAAACCACCCAGATGGAGGACACACACACACACACACACACACACACACACACACACACACACACACACACACACACACACACACACACACACACACACACACACACACACTCTCACTCTCACTCTCACTCTCACTCTCTCTCTCTCTCTCTCTCTCTCTCTCTCTCTCTCTCTCTCTCTCTCTCTCTCTCTCTCTCTCTCTCTCTCTCACTCTTGAGCTTGTTCTCCAGCTGTAAGTTGGTCTTGGTGAGCAGATCATTGTGCAGCTGCAGCTGGTGAAGGTGAGCTTGAGTTGCCTGCAGTCTGTTGTCTCTCACTACTGCTGCTGCAGACCTGCCTCCCTCCAGCAGCCCCTCCAGACGGGTGATCTCTGCTTCTCTCCTGGAAATCTGGTGGTGGTAGTGGTGGAGGAAAGCAGGAGAGTAGATGAGACCGTGGTAGTGGTGGTGGGTAGATAAGGCAGTGGTAGTGGTGGTGATTTATACTCATATTTTTAGTGTATTCTTAATAACTGGAAGTAAACACAAGACTTGAAATAGATAAACAAATAAACATATCCCTTGTGGCTGGCTAATCACATCTATAAATTGGTATTACATATAGATGGTGTACAATATTACTGTAGCAATTGTAAATAAATAGAGAAGAGATAGAGGATATCATGAAGGAATTGGACGAGGAAAGCAATAGGACCAGATGGAGTATCAGGAAACATCTTGAAGGAGTGTAGAAAAGAAATGGCTGAACGAATTCTTTATATAGTTAAGTGTTCACTTAAAACAGGAAAAGTCCCTAATGAATAGAAAGAGAGATGATATAATGCCTATTTACAAAATGGAAACAAAGAAAACCCACTTAATTATAGAAGATGTGTGAGAGATCTTAGCTTTATCCATAGATCTGTTTCTATGAGCTCTGATCTCTTTCAGGAAGGGTAATGACTGACAATCACCAGTCCAGCACGTGATCCTGCAGACCGTGGTGACTAACACACACCTGTTTCTTGAGTGAGACACACTCATCCTGAGCGTGGTGTGCATGACGCTGGCTCTGTTCCACCTCCCTCTGCAGCTCCAGCAGCTTGTGGTCAGTCATGTGCAGCAAGTCCGCTAAGTACAGGTCATTGTTGTTGTTGTTCTTGTTGTTGGCATCCCTGTTGTAGCCACTCTTATTGGTATCATTGTTGTGAATATTATCATTGTTGCTGGAGCACTGCACTGATGTACACCCACACCTGTTGTTGTGAGTAAAGACTGGCTGTTAAACATTACAATATAACTATTTGCATGCCAGTTAAAAATTTATCTCAGTCTTTTATGTTGTGCTTACTTCTGTGATGCTCACCATTCACATCAAATAAACATTATTTTTGTATCTAAGCTGCTGTCCAAACAAACACTATCAACACACAATGGGATACTTCAAGCTTACATATATATAATATATATATATATATATATATATATATATATATATATATATATATATATATATATATATATGTATATATATATATATATATATATATATATATATATATATATATATATATATATATATATATGTATATATATATATATATATATATATATATATATATATATATATATATGTATATATATATATATATATATATATATATATATATATATATATATATATATATATACATACATATATATATACATGCATATATATATACATACATATATATATATATATATATATATATATATATATATATATATATATATACATATATATACTATATATATATATAGTATATATATATATATATATTATATATACATATATATATATACATATATTATATATAATATATATATATATATATATATATATATATATATATATACACATACATACATATATATATATAT
>JAXIVD010007381.1:5000-20294 GCA_036785275.1 Cancer borealis
CTGCTGCTGCTGCTGCTGCTGCTGCTGCTGCTGCTGCTGCTGCTGCTGCTGCTGCTGCTGCTGCTGCTGCTGCTGCTGCTGCTGCTGCTGCTGCTGCTGCTGCTGCTGCTGCTGCTGCTGCTGCTGCTGCTGCTGCTGCTGCTGCTGCTGCTGCTGCTGCTGCTGCTGCTGCTGCTGCTGCTGCTGCTGCTGCTGCTGCTGCTGCTGCTGCTGCTGCTGCTGCTGCTGCTGCTGCTGCTGCTGCTGCTGCTGCTGCTGCTGCTGCTGCTGCTGCTGCTGCTGCTGCTGCTGCTGCTGCTGCTGCTGCTGCTGCTGCTGCTGCTGCTGCTGCTGCTGCTGCTGCTGCTGCTGCTGCTGCTGCTGCTGCTGCTGCTGCTGCTGCTGCTGCTGCTGCTGCTGCTGCTGCTGCTGCTGCTGCTGCTGCTGCTGCTGCTGCTGCTGCTGCTGCTGCTGCTGCTGCTGCTGCTGCTGCTGCTGCTGCTGCTGCTGCTGCTGCTGCTGCTGCTGCTGCTGCTGCTGCTGCTGCTGCTGCTGCTGCTGCTGCTGCTGCTGCTGCTGCTGCTGCTGCTGCTGCTGCTGCTGCTGCTGCTGCTGCTGCTGCTGCTGCTGCTGCTGCTGCTGCTGCTGCTGCTGCTGCTGCTGCTGCTGCTGCTGCTGCTGCTGCTGCTGCTGCTGCTGCTGCTGCTGCTGCTGCTGCTGCTGCTGCTGCTGCTGCTGCTGCTGCTGCTGCTGCTGCTGCTGCTGCTGCTGCTGCTGCTGCTGCTGCTGCTGCTGCTGCTGCTGCTGCTGCTGCTGCTGCTGCTGCTGCTGCTGCTGCTGCTGCTGCTGCTGCTGCTGCTGCTGCTGCTGCTGCTGCTGCTGCTGCTGCTGCTGCTGCTGCTGCTGCTGCTGCTGCTGCTGCTGCTGCTGCTGCTGCTGCTGCTGCTGCTGCTGCTGCTGCTGCTGCTGCTGCTGCTGCTGCTGCTGCTGCTGCTGCTGCTGCTGCTGCTGCTGCTGCTGCTGCTGCTGCTGCTGCTGCTGCTGCTGCTGCTGCTGCTGCTGCTGCTGCTGCTGCTGCTGCTGCTGCTGCTGCTGCTGCTGCTGCTGCTGCTGCTGCTGCTGCTGCTGCTGCTGCTGCTGCTGCTGCTGCTGCTGCTGCTGCTGCTGCTGCTGCTGCTGCTGCTGCTGCTGCTGCTGCTGCTGCTGCTGCTGCTGCTGCTGCTGCTGCTGCTGCTGCTGCTGCTGCTGCTGCTGCTGCTGCTGCTGCTGCTGCTGCTGCTGCTGCTGCTGCTGCTGCTGCTGCTGCTGCTGCTGCTGCTGCTGCTGCTGCTGCTGCTGCTGCTGCTGCTGCTGCTGCTGCTGCTGCTGCTGCTGCTGCTGCTGCTGCTGCTGCTGCTGCTGCTGCTGCTGCTGCTGCTGCTGCTGCTGCTGCTGCTGCTGCTGCTGCTGCTGCTGCTGCTGCTGCTGCTGCTGCTGCTGCTGCGCTGCTGCTGCTGCTGCTGCTGCTGCTGCTGCTGCTGCTGCTGCTGCTGCTGCTGCTGCTGCTGCTGCTGCTGCTGCTGCTGCTGCTGCTGCTGCTGCTGCTGCTGCTGCTGCTGCTGCTGCTGCTGCTGCTGCTGCTGCTGCTGCTGCTGCTGCTGCTGCTGCTGCTGCTGCTGCTGCTGCTGCTGCTGCTGCTGCTGCTGCTGCTGCTGCTGCTGCTGCTGCTGCTGCTGCTGCTGCTGCTGCTGCTGCTGCTGCTGCTGCTGCTGCTGCTGCTGCTGCTGCTGCTGCTGCTGCTGCTGCTGCTGCTGCTGCTGCTGCTGCTGCTGCTGCTGCTGCTGCTGCTGCTGCTGCTGCTGCTGCTGCTGCTGCTGCTGCTGCTGCTGCTGCTGCTGCTGCTGCTGCTGCTGCTGCTGCTGCTGCTGCTGCTGCTGCTGCTGCTGCTGCTGCTGCTGCTGCTGCTGCTGCTGCTGCTGCTGCTGCTGCTGCTGCTGCTGCTGCTGCTGCTGCTGCTGCTGCTGCTGCTGCTGCTGCTGCTGCTGCTGCTGCTGCTGCTGCTGCTGCTGCTGCTGCTGCTGCTGCTGCTGCTGCTGCTGCTGCTGCTGCTGCTGCTGCTGCTGCTGCTGCTGCTGCTGCTGCTGCTGCTGCTGCTGCTGCTGCTGCTGCTGCTGCTGCTGCTGCTGCTGCTGCTGCTGCTGCTGCTGCTGCTGCTGCTGCTGCTGCTGCTGCTGCTGCTGCTGCTGCTGCTGCTGCTGCTGCTGCTGCTGCTGCTGCTGCTGCTGCTGCTGCTGCTGCTGCTGCTGCTGCTGCTGCTGCTGCTGCTGCTGCTGCTGCTGCTGCTGCTGCTGCTGCTGCTGCTGCTGCTGCTGCTGCTGCTGCTGCTGCTGCTGCTGCTGCTGCTGCTGCTGCTGCTGCTGCTGCTGCTGCTGCTGCTGCTGCTGCTGCTGCTGCTGCTGCTGCTGCTGCTGCTGCTGCTGCTGCTGCTGCTGCTGCTGCTGCTGCTGCTGCTGCTGCTGCTGCTGCTGCTGCTGCTGCTGCTGCTGCTGCTGCTGCTGCTGCTGCTGCTGCTGCTGCTGCTGCTGCTGCTGCTGCTGCTGCTGCTGCTGCTGCTGCTGCTGCTGCTGCTGCTGCTGCTGCTGCTGCTGCTGCTGCTGCTGCTGCTGCTGCTGCTGCTGCTGCTGCTGCTGCTGCTGCTGCTGCTGCTGCTGCTGCTGCTGCTGCTGCTGCTGCTGCTGCTGCTGCTGCTGCTGCTGCTGCTGCTGCTGCTGCTGCTGCTGCTGCTGCTGCTGCTGCTGCTGCTGCTGCTGCTGCTGCTGCTGCTGCTGCTGCTGCTGCTGCTGCTGCTGCTGCTGCTGCTGCTGCTGCTGCTGCTGCTGCTGCTGCTGCTGCTGCTGCTGCTGCTGCTGCTGCTGCTGCTGCTGCTGCTGCTGCTGCTGCTGCTGCTGCTGCTGCTGCTGCTGCTGCTGCTGCTGCTGCTGCTGCTGCTGCTGCTGCTGCTGCTGCTGCTGCTGCTGCTGCTGCTGCTGCTGCTGCTGCTGCTGCTGCTGCTGCTGCTGCTGCTGCTGCTGCTGCTGCTGCTGCTGCTGCTGCTGCTGCTGCTGCTGCTGCTGCTGCTGCTGCTGCTGCTGCTGCTGCTGCTGCTGCTGCTGCTGCTGCTGCTGCTGCTGCTGCTGCTGCTGCTGCTGCTGCTGCTGCTGCTGCTGCTGCTGCTGCTGCTGCTGCTGCTGCTGCTGCTGCTGCTGCTGCTGCTGCTGCTGCTGCTGCTGCTGCTGCTGCTGCTGCTGCTGCTGCTGCTGCTGCTGCTGCTGCTGCTGCTGCTGCTGCTGCTGCTGCTGCTGCTGCTGCTGCTGCTGCTGCTGCTGCTGCTGCTGCTGCTGCTGCTGCTGCTGCTGCTGCTGCTGCTGCTGCTGCTGCTGCTGCTGCTGCTGCTGCTGCTGCTGCTGCTGCTGCTGCTGCTGCTGCTGCTGCTGCTGCTGCTGCTGCTGCTGCTGCTGCTGCTGCTGCTGCTGCTGCTGCTGCTGCTGCTGCTGCTGCTGCTGCTGCTGCTGCTGCTGCTGCTGCTGCTGCTGCTGCTGCTGCTGCTGCTGCTGCTGCTGCTGCTGCTGCTGCTGCTGCTGCTGCTGCTGCTGCTGCTGCTGCTGCTGCTGCTGCTGCTGCTGCTGCTGCTGCTGCTGCTGCTGCTGCTGCTGCTGCTGCTGCTGCTGCTGCTGCTGCTGCTGCTGCTGCTGCTGCTGCTGCTGCTGCTGCTGCTGCTGCTGCTGCTGCTGCTGCTGCTGCTGCTGCTGCTGCTGCTGCTGCTGCTGCTGCTGCTGCTGCTGCTGCTGCTGCTGCTGCTGCTGCTGCTGCTGCTGCTGCTGCTGCTGCTGCTGCTGCTGCTGCTGCTGCTGCTGCTGCTGCTGCTGCTGCTGCTGCTGCTGCTGCTGCTGCTGCTGCTGCTGCTGCTGCTGCTGCTGCTGCTGCTGCTGCTGCTGCTGCTGCTGCTGCTGCTGCTGCTGCTGCTGCTGCTGCTGCTGCTGCTGCTGCTGCTGCTGCTGCTGCTGCTGCTGCTGCTGCTGCTGCTGCTGCTGCTGCTGCTGCTGCTGCTGCTGCTGCTGCTGCTGCTGCTGCTGCTGCTGCTGCTGCTGCTGCTGCTGCTGCTGCTGCTGCTGCTGCTGCTGCTGCTGCTGCTGCTGCTGCTGCTGCTGCTGCTGCTGCTGCTGCTGCTGCTGCTGCTGCTGCTGCTGCTGCTGCTGCTGCTGCTGCTGCTGCTGCTGCTGCTGCTGCTGCTGCTGCTGCTGCTGCTGCTGCTGCTGCTGCTGCTGCTGCTGCTGCTGCTGCTGCTGCTGCTGCTGCTGCTGCTGCTGCTGCTGCTGCTGCTGCTGCTGCTGCTGCTGCTGCTGCTGCTGCTGCTGCTGCTGCTGCTGCTGCTGCTGCTGCTGCTGCTGCTGCTGCTGCTGCTGCTGCTGCTGCTGCTGCTGCTGCTGCTGCTGCTGCTGCTGCTGCTGCTGCTGCTGCTGCTGCTGCTGCTGCTGCTGCTGCTGCTGCTGCTGCTGCTGCTGCTGCTGCTGCTGCTGCTGCTGCTGCTGCTGCTGCTGCTGCTGCTGCTGCTGCTGCTGCTGCTGCTGCTGCTGCTGCTGCTGCTGCTGCTGCTGCTGCTGCTGCTGCTGCTGCTGCTGCTGCTGCTGCTGCTGCTGCTGCTGCTGCTGCTGCTGCTGCTGCTGCTGCTGCTGCTGCTGCTGCTGCTGCTGCTGCTGCTGCTGCTGCTGCTGCTGCTGCTGCTGCTGCTGCTGCTGCTGCTGCTGCTGCTGCTGCTGCTGCTGCTGCTGCTGCTGCTGCTGCTGCTGCTGCTGCTGCTGCTGCTGCTGCTGCTGCTGCTGCTGCTGCTGCTGCTGCTGCTGCTGCTGCTGCTGCTGCTGCTGCTGCTGCTGCTGCTGCTGCTGCTGCTGCTGCTGCTGCTGCTGCTGCTGCTGCTGCTGCTGCTGCTGCTGCTGCTGCTGCTGCTGCTGCTGCTGCTGCTGCTGCTGCTGCTGCTGCTGCTGCTGCTGCTGCTGCTGCTGCTGCTGCTGCTGCTGCTGCTGCTGCTGCTGCTGCTGCTGCTGCTGCTGCTGCTGCTGCTGCTGCTGCTGCTGCTGCTGCTGCTGCTGCTGCTGCTGCTGCTGCTGCTGCTGCTGCTGCTGCTGCTGCTGCTGCTGCTGCTGCTGCTGCTGCTGCTGCTGCTGCTGCTGCTGCTGCTGCTGCTGCTGCTGCTGCTGCTGCTGCTGCTGCTGCTGCTGCTGCTGCTGCTGCTGCTGCTGCTGCTGCTGCTGCTGCTGCTGCTGCTGCTGCTGCTGCTGCTGCTGCTGCTGCTGCTGCTGCTGCTGCTGCTGCTGCTGCTGCTGCTGCTGCTGCTGCTGCTGCTGCTGCTGCTGCTGCTGCTGCTGCTGCTGCTGCTGCTGCTGCTGCTGCTGCTGCTGCTGCTGCTGCTGCTGCTGCTGCTGCTGCTGCTGCTGCTGCTGCTGCTGCTGCTGCTGCTGCTGCTGCTGCTGCTGCTGCTGCTGCTGCTGCTGCTGCTGCTGCTGCTGCTGCTGCTGCTGCTGCTGCTGCTGCTGCTGCTGCTGCTGCTGCTGCTGCTGCTGCTGCTGCTGCTGCTGCTGCTGCTGCTGCTGCTGCTGCTGCTGCTGCTGCTGCTGCTGCTGCTGCTGCTGCTGCTGCTGCTGCTGCTGCTGCTGCTGCTGCTGCTGCTGCTGCTGCTGCTGCTGCTGCTGCTGCTGCTGCTGCTGCTGCTGCTGCTGCTGCTGCTGCTGCTGCTGCTGCTGCTGCTGCTGCTGCTGCTGCTGCTGCTGCTGCTGCTGCTGCTGCTGCTGCTGCTGCTGCTGCTGCTGCTGCTGCTGCTGCTGCTGCTGCTGCTGCTGCTGCTGCTGCTGCTGCTGCTGCTGCTGCTGCTGCTGCTGCTGCTGCTGCTGCTGCTGCTGCTGCTGCTGCTGCTGCTGCTGCTGCTGCTGCTGCTGCTGCTGCTGCTGCTGCTGCTGCTGCTGCTGCTGCTGCTGCTGCTGCTGCTGCTGCTGCTGCTGCTGCTGCTGCTGCTGCTGCTGCTGCTGCTGCTGCTGCTGCTGCTGCTGCTGCTGCTGCTGCTGCTGCTGCTGCTGCTGCTGCTGCTGCTGCTGCTGCTGCTGCTGCTGCTGCTGCTGCTGCTGCTGCTGCTGCTGCTGCTGCTGCTGCTGCTGCTGCTGCTGCTGCTGCTGCTGCTGCTGCTGCTGCTGCTGCTGCTGCTGCTGCTGCTGCTGCTGCTGCTGCTGCTGCTGCTGCTGCTGCTGCTGCTGCTGCTGCTGCTGCTGCTGCTGCTGCTGCTGCTGCTGCTGCTGCTGCTGCTGCTGCTGCTGCTGCTGCTGCTGCTGCTGCTGCTGCTGCTGCTGCTGCTGCTGCTGCTGCTGCTGCTGCTGCTGCTGCTGCTGCTGCTGCTGCTGCTGCTGCTGCTGCTGCTGCTGCTGCTGCTGCTGCTGCTGCTGCTGCTGCTGCTGCTGCTGCTGCTGCTGCTGCTGCTGCTGCTGCTGCTGCTGCTGCTGCTGCTGCTGCTGCTGCTGCTGCTGCTGCTGCTGCTGCTGCTGCTGCTGCTGCTGCTGCTGCTGCTGCTGCTGCTGCTGCTGCTGCTGCTGCTGCTGCTGCTGCTGCTGCTGCTGCTGCTGCTGCTGCTGCTGCTGCTGCTGCTGCTGCTGCTGCTGCTGCTGCTGCTGCTGCTGCTGCTGCTGCTGCTGCTGCTGCTGCTGCTGCTGCTGCTGCTGCTGCTGCTGCTGCTGCTGCTGCTGCTGCTGCTGCTGCTGCTGCTGCTGCTGCTGCTGCTGCTGCTGCTGCTGCTGCTGCTGCTGCTGCTGCTGCTGCTGCTGCTGCTGCTGCTGCTGCTGCTGCTGCTGCTGCTGCTGCTGCTGCTGCTGCTGCTGCTGCTGCTGCTGCTGCTGCTGCTGCTGCTGCTGCTGCTGCTGCTGCTGCTGCTGCTGCTGCTGCTGCTGCTGCTGCTGCTGCTGCTGCTGCTGCTGCTGCTGCTGCTGCTGCTGCTGCTGCTGCTGCTGCTGCTGCTGCTGCTGCTGCTGCTGCTGCTGCTGCTGCTGCTGCTGCTGCTGCTGCTGCTGCTGCTGCTGCTGCTGCTGCTGCTGCTGCTGCTGCTGCTGCTGCTGCTGCTGCTGCTGCTGCTGCTGCTGCTGCTGCTGCTGCTGCTGCTGCTGCTGCTGCTGCTGCTGCTGCTGCTGCTGCTGCTGCTGCTGCTGCTGCTGCTGCTGCTGCTGCTGCTGCTGCTGCTGCTGCTGCTGCTGCTGCTGCTGCTGCTGCTGCTGCTGCTGCTGCTGCTGCTGCTGCTGCTGCTGCTGCTGCTGCTGCTGCTGCTGCTGCTGCTGCTGCTGCTGCTGCTGCTGCTGCTGCTGCTGCTGCTGCTGCTGCTGCTGCTGCTGCTGCTGCTGCTGCTGCTGCTGCTGCTGCTGCTGCTGCTGCTGCTGCTGCTGCTGCTGCTGCTGCTGCTGCTGCTGCTGCTGCTGCTGCTGCTGCTGCTGCTGCTGCTGCTGCTGCTGCTGCTGCTGCTGCTGCTGCTGCTGCTGCTGCTGCTGCTGCTGCTGCTGCTGCTGCTGCTGCTGCTGCTGCTGCTGCTGCTGCTGCTGCTGCTGCTGCTGCTGCTGCTGCTGCTGCTGCTGCTGCTGCTGCTGCTGCTGCTGCTGCTGCTGCTGCTGCTGCTGCTGCTGCTGCTGCTGCTGCTGCTGCTGCTGCTGCTGCTGCTGCTGCTGCTGCTGCTGCTGCTGCTGCTGCTGCTGCTGCTGCTGCTGCTGCTGCTGCTGCTGCTGCTGCTGCTGCTGCTGCTGCTGCTGCTGCTGCTGCTGCTGCTGCTGCTGCTGCTGCTGCTGCTGCTGCTGCTGCTGCTGCTGCTGCTGCTGCTGCTGCTGCTGCTGCTGCTGCTGCTGCTGCTGCTGCTGCTGCTGCTGCTGCTGCTGCTGCTGCTGCTGCTGCTGCTGCTGCTGCTGCTGCTGCTGCTGCTGCTGCTGCTGCTGCTGCTGCTGCTGCTGCTGCTGCTGCTGCTGCTGCTGCTGCTGCTGCTGCTGCTGCTGCTGCTGCTGCTGCTGCTGCTGCTGCTGCTGCTGCTGCTGCTGCTGCTGCTGCTGCTGCTGCTGCTGCTGCTGCTGCTGCTGCTGCTGCTGCTGCTGCTGCTGCTGCTGCTGCTGCTGCTGCTGCTGCTGCTGCTGCTGCTGCTGCTGCTGCTGCTGCTGCTGCTGCTGCTGCTGCTGCTGCTGCTGCTGCTGCTGCTGCTGCTGCTGCTGCTGCTGCTGCTGCTGCTGCTGCTGCTGCTGCTGCTGCTGCTGCTGCTGCTGCTGCTGCTGCTGCTTAATTAATTGATGTGTTTGTTGGGAGAGTAGACAATAGTGTGACTGAAGAGGTTTTAAAGTAATATATTATGGATACTTTTGGCATATCAATGGTTTTAGTAAATAATTTGATTATAAAAACAAGTGAACATAAGGCATTTAAAGTAATGCTTAAGTTTTCAGAGAGAAACAAGTTGTTTGATGCAGATCTGTGGCCAGAGGATATTGTGGTAGACAAGTTTTACAATAGATCTAGAAGGCAAGCTCCTGTTGATAATACTGCTGCTAATTAGTTTTATTTCTTACTCCTTTTTATCATTATGGATTGTAATTTAAAGCTTTGTACATTTAATTGTTGCTCGCTGAGAAAAAATATTGATCCAATTAGGAATTTAACATCTTTAGGCTACGATTTTGTCTTTTTGCAAGAGACATTTTTAACAGATGAGAAACTTGGTGTTTTAAATTTTATAGATGAAAATTACGAGTGTATTAATAAAGTAGTTTTAGAAAAGAATTTTATAGTTTTTAATTGTAATATTTTTGGTTATAATGTTGTTTTTATTAATGTGTATCTGAATAGCATTAATTGGGAGGCTACTACGTTGAACAATTACTTGGAATCTTTGTCAAACTTTGAATATTTCTTTGAAAATCAGGAGTATGACTGTGTATATTTGATTGGGGATTTTAATGCAGACCCTTTTTATGGTAGAGCATGGCAATATCTTTCAGAATTTATGAGGAAAAATGACCTTAAGTGCTTTGATGTTAATGAGTTAGATGATAATTGCTTTACTTTTGTTGGATATGGTAACTCTGTAGCTAAATGGCTTGATCATGTTGTCGGTACAGTACATGATGGTATAAAGGTTGATAATATTAATGTTCTTCAGAATATCTATGGTTCAGATCATTTACCACTTGAATCAACGCTATGTTTTAGTGGAAGCTTGAATGTTCTTCCTCCACAGGCGTCACCCATTGTCAGCGACCGTTTTTATGTTACGTGGAATAATATGAAAAGTTATGAAATACTAGACATTAATAATGCAGTTGATGCACAATTGCACAATTTTTCTGCCTTGTCTGTACATGATTGTTATAGGACAGGCTGTCGAGATCCAAGACATGTGAGTGAGATTGATGAGCTGTATGAAGACCTTGTAAACACTGTTCAAAGTTCTTGTCAGAATTACATGAAAAAGTATGTAAAGAAGAACAAATTGCATGTTATACCAGGGTGGAACAGAAGTGTAAAAGACAAACACAAAGTTGCGAGAGAAAAGTACCTTAGTTGGGTAAATCATGGCAAGTTACGAGATACAAGTTTACATGAAGAAATGCTGGCCAGTAGAAGAGAATTTAAGAGTGTTCTTCGGGAATGTAAAAGGAATGAACATAAGGAAGCTTGTAATTCTATTGTAAATAAATTTCAATGTAAAAATAAGACCAGTTTCTGGAAAGATGTAAAGAAAAGTAGAGGTGTCAACAAGGTATCAAATGTTATTGATGGCAAAAGTGGTGATATGAATATAGCACATGTTTTTTATACTAAGTTTTTACTTGATCAGCCTGAGTGTGATTCAAATGATGAAGCTGATATGTGTAATGAATTAAAAAGGGTTTGGTCACAAAGCAGAAAAATGTGTCTACGTGTATCCAATGTAACGTTAAAAAAACTTATATCTCGACTTAATGCAGGTCAGGGTCATGATCAGATTCATTCAATATTTCTTAAAAATGCTTCTGACCAATTTTTATGCAATCTTGCTCATTTCTATAATATGTGTTTTGTTCATTGCTATCTACCTATAAGTTTGTTAAAGGGTACTATTACTCCTGTTTTAAAGGATGCAAAGAAAAATGTAACAGAGTCTTCTAACTATAGACCCGTAATGCAGTCATCATGCCTTCTCAAGATCTTTGAATTACATGTTTTAGATGTTTTAAGTGAAAAATTGGTTTTGAATTTTAAACAATTTGGTTTTAGAGCAGGTTCATCTACCACAGATGCTTGCTTTGTTTTAAAAGAAGTTATGTTTAGATATTCAAAGTGAAAAAGATCGGGGTTGGCAACTTTTATTGACTTGAGTAAGGCTTTTGATAGAGTTGATCATTTCTTACTTTGCAAAAAAATGTTAAGGAGCTCCATTCCTGTGGATGTTGTATTACTGATTTTGCACTACCTGAGAAACCAGCAAGCTAATGTTAATTGGAAGAACTCCACAAGTAATTCTAGTTTTATTGAAAAAGGTGTGAGACAGGGTGGCATTATATCTCCTTTCTTATTCAATCTTTATTTGAATGATATTATTGATGAAATATCAGATATTAATGTTGGATGTTGTTTTGGCTTCTCAAGATGTAACATAATAGCTTACGCTGATGACTTGGTGTTACTTGCAGAAACACAAGCTCAGATGATTATATTGTTTGATAAACTTACTACATGTATTGATAAACATTTTTTGAAAATTAATAAGGATAAAACAAAGTGTGTTATATTTAGTAATAAGATGGATGAATTAACTGAGAACATTGAGTTAAATGGGCAAAGGTTACAGGTGGTCAAGGTTATAAAGTATCTGGGTCACAAAGTTACTTTTAATTTCAAAGACACTGAAGATATTGCTTTTAGACTTCAACATTTTTATGCTTCATCTAATAGTATTTTTAGGGACTTTGCATTTGTTGATAAACAAACTCTTTTATTTCTTTTTAAGTCATTTTGCCTTCCTGATTATGGGATTCCTTTATGGAACCATCACACTGTTTGTAATTCAAAAATATTTAAAACACTTGATATAGCATTCAGTAAGGCACTAAAAAGAATCTGTGGTGTTCCTGTATTTGCAAGTAACCATATCACGGCAGCCCGGTGTGACCAGTTGTTATTTAAGCATCACGCAGCCTTTGTACAAGCCAGATATTGTAAAAGATTATTAAGGTCATGTCATCCTATTCTAAGGCTAAATGTTCCTCACATTAAGGATGGACTTGCAATGTTATATCTTTTTAACTATTTCAAAAATGAATATAATGTAAATGTTTTTCAGGAAAGTTTAGATATTATAAAATCAAGAATACATTTCATACAGAATCATGAAAGAAGAAGGTCTCCTTGTTTATATTATGGATTTTAGTCTACTTTTTAAGTGATTTTTTTTTTTCATGTACATAATTTAACTATTTTAATAATTCTCATATTTCTTAATGTCTTACGTTGTATATTTTAGTATTTTTATCTTAATCATTGTCATACCGTTTAGAGTGTTGTTCACACTTTAATAACACTTTATTATTTTTTTTTTGTCACTATATGCAATGCGACAATGTATACTCGCTATTGTGAAATAAAGGAAGAAAGAAAGAAAGACTACTACTACTATTACTACTACTATTACTACTACTACTACTACTTTTTTTTTTCTTTTTTTCTACTACTACTACTACTACATTTAAAGATACCTCCACCCTTTTTATTTGCATGGGCTCCACAAATTGGAGGCCATTAGCCCCAACTCTGGTCGCTAATGGCTGTGGCATCCAACCATAATATTCTAACCCCTAACCATATCCATCTACCCCTATATTTACATCCTTATTTAATCCCCTAACCTACCCATCCCTATTCTACTCTCTACCACTGTGGCTTCGCAATCAAGGTCACTTATGTCCGTGGTGGAGGGAGTGGCGTGCCTGGTACCCCGGAGACACAGGAGGGAAGACCTGAGAAGGGAGAATGAGAGACGGTACCTCATCCAGGCGACAACAGGGCTCCTTGGCTGGTGCTTTTTTTCTGCCATCAAATCGGCTAGTCATGAGTAGAAGCACTTAGCCTTGGAGCCCATCCCGCCGGACGTGGTGAAGACCAGAGGCGTGAAGGTGCCGTGGTCGACGTGTTGAATCCTTTCGCCATAGGTTCTCGTCTTCTCCTGCTCATTCCTACGGTGGGCAGCCTCCAGAGAGAGCTCGCGGTGACATGCTGCCATCGGGTCGAAGATCCGGACGTCGAAGAAGGCTCTCTGCCCCCTCGTCCAAAACCCCCGAGCACTGACGTCAACTCGAGCTTCATCGGAGATGTTTGCCGACCTCAACCGCAGGTTTTCTCCTCCAAGTGGCAGAAGAGTCGGCTCGGTGGCTACTACTACTACTACTACTACTACTACTACTACTACTACTACTACTACTACTACTACTACTCCTCCTCCTCCTCCTCCTCCTCCTCCTCCTCCTCCTCCTCCTCCTCCTCCTCCTCCTCCTCCTCCTCCTCCTCCTCCTCCTCCTCCTCCTCCTCCTGCTGCTGCTGCTGCTGCTGCTGCTGCTGCTGCTGCTGCTGCTGCTGCTGCTGCTGCTGCTGCTGCTGCTGCTGCTGCTGCGGCTGCGGCTGCGGCTGCAGCTGCGGCTGCGGCTGCGGCTGCGGCTGCGGCTGCGGCTGCGGCTGCGGCGGCGGCGGCGGCGGCGGTGGCGGCGGCGGCGGCGGCGGCGGTGGCGGCGGCGGCGGCGGCGGCGGCTGCGGCGGCTGCGGCTGCGGCTGCGGCTGCGGCTGCTGCTGTTGCTGCTGCTGCTGCTGCTGCTGCGACTGCTGCTGCTGCTGCGGCTGCGGCTGCTGCTGCGGCTGCTGCTGCTGCTGCTGTTGCTGCTGCTGCTGCTGCGACTGCTGCTGCTGCTGCTGCTGCTGCGACTGCTGCTGCTGCTGCGACTGCTGCTGCTGCTGCTGCTGCTGCTGCTGCATTTAAAGATACCTCCACCCTTTTTATTTGCATGGGCTCCACAAATTGGAGGTCATGTTGGCTGTCAGGTCCCTCACCTCATCGTGCCTGATACACATGAATCCCCCCTTCTTGCAGGTCATGGTGTGGTCGATGTTGTTGGGGGAGCCACATGCACAGATGTTGGGGAGTCCTTCAACTGGCCAGCCATACCTCAGAGCAACGGCGTCGACAAATTCTTGTTTGTTGAGGTTGAAGCCTCTTGCTCTGATTGGCAGTGACGTTAGCCAGTTAGACGCTTCCGTCTCTTGTGCAATATGGATTTTTCGCACGGTCGCGGCAGGCACGATGGTCTTTAGGCGTTCAAGGCTGGTCTTCTGCTCTTGTTGCCTGTCTAGGGAAATTTGCTTCCTTTTCTCAGCGATGGCATTTTGGTTTATTTCCCCGTGTGCGTCCTGAGCAACTACCTTTACTGTGAGGGACCTGGATAGGTTGATGGAGTTGAGGTGCTCACTAGTTGCCAACCTCTCAGGAGAGGTGATCCCCATCCCGCCCAGTCTTGGTGGAAGTTCGAGCAGGGCCCTCTCGTCATCCCCCAGTGCTGGAGACCTCAGTAACGCTGGAAGGAGGGTGTTCCTTATAGCGTTTTCCAGCGGTCTGAGGAGAGGGCTGATGCCTGGGACGGTGCGCATGACGTAATTCCACCGATGTTGTAGGCCATGCGTGTAGGCAGAGTAAGCTGCGTGAGGCTCCGTCCTAGCTATATCAGATAGGATTTCTACTACTACTACTACTACTACTACTACTATTACTACTACTGCTACTACTACTAAAGATGCCTCCACCCTTTTTATTTGCATGGGCTCCACAAATTGGAGGTCATTAGCCCCAACTCTGGTCGCTAATGGCTGTGGCATCCAACCATAATATTCTAACCCCTAACCATATCCATCTACCCCTATATTTACATCCTTATTTAATCCCCTAACCTACCCACCCCTATTCTACTCTCTACCACTGTGGCTTCGCAATCAAGGTCACTTATGTCCGTGGTGGAGGGAGTGGCGTGCCTGGTACCCCGGAGACACAGGAGGGAAGACCTGAGAAGGGAGAATGAGAGGCGGCACCTCATCCAGGCGACAACATGGCTCCTTGGCTGGTGCTTCTTTTCTGCCATCAAATCGGCTAGTCTTGAGTAGAAGCACTTAGCCTTGGAGCCCATCCCGCCGGACGTGGTGAAGACCAGAGGCGTGAAGGTGCCGTGGTCGACGTGTTGAATCCTTTCGCCATAGGTTCTCGTCTTCTCCTGCTCATTCCTACGGTGGGCAGCCTCCAGAGAGAGCTCGCGGTGACATGCTGCCATCGGGTCGAAGATCCGGACGTCGAAGAAGGCTCTCTGCCCCCTCGTCCAAAACCCCCTACTACTACTACTACTACTACTACTACTACTTTTACTACTACTACTACTACTACTACTACTACTACTACTACTACTACTACTACTATTACTATTACTATTACTACTACTACTACTATTACTATTACTACTACTACTACTACTACTACTACTACTACTACTACTACTACTACTACTACTACTACTACTACTACTACTACTACTACTACTACTACTACTACTACTACTACTACTACTACTACTACTACTACTACTACTACTACTACTACTACTACTACTACTACTACTACTAGTACTACTACTACTACTACTACTACTACTACTACTAGTACTACTACTACTACTACTACTACTACTACTACTACTACTACTACTACTAGTACTACTACTACTACTATTACTACTACTAGTAGTAGTAGTAGTAGTAGTAATAGTAGTGGCGGCGGTAGGGTTGAGACGTGTGTGTGGGTGGCTCCGGGTATAGGTAGCATTTTTTCGGGGATAAACGGGGTGGATTTCTGTGAAATGTGACACAGTGAACAGTGAAGTTAAGGATTGTGCAATGGTATACGATTTGTCTTAATACAAGCAAAGGTTTTTGTGTAAAAGTGTTAATTTGTTGTATAGAGAATTGTATTTTTGTGAGAGCGAGGCTTCGCGACCGTTGAAAAAGGGTCAAGTTGGGTCACCCATCGTTATCAGGTGCTAAGCCAGCCAGGGGAGGCCAGCCGACCAACCAGCCCTTCCATCCCTCACCGGTACTCATCTCGCACACAACAACGGTGGAAGTATATTTAATATTCAAACTCTTTGCACACCCGCACTATAGTTTGGGTGGACATTTATATATCTCAGTTAGACTCGTGATTGATATTTCAAATTGATAATAGTGAACGGAGCCACC
>JAXIVD010007382.1:2500-20292 GCA_036785275.1 Cancer borealis
TGGCCTCCTCAAGTGTTGGTCAGTGTCCAGCGCTGCCTCGTCCGTGTACCGCGGTAACTCCTCATCCTCTTCTTCCTCCTCCTCCGGGAGTGATGGCCGCCGCTGGCTGAGGATGTCCGTGGGTGGCGGCATGGTAGGCTGCTCGCTGGAATGTTGAGGAACGTCCCAGACGGCCTCGTGAGTAGCAGGTGGCGTTGCTGGGGTGCCCGAGGCGCTGTCTGAGTCTGAGTCGTCATGTGAGGACGTCTGGCGGTGTGAGCGAGGCTCCTCAGGGAAGGCCTCCTTGATCAGGATGCACGAGCCTTCAGCCAGACGCTCGTCATCACTGGGCACGGACACCTGCTGCACGTACTGCTGCTGCACCACCAGCTGACCATCCTCCCGCTGCGGGGGCAGGATGCTGTCCTCTAAATGTGTCGCCGCCAGTTCGATGAGCGTGTCAGATGCAAGCGGCTGGTCATGGCTGGAGATTTCAGGGTCCAAGGGTTCTCCTCTTGCTGGGGGTGTTGGTGGAGGTGTTGCTGGGGTCACTGGGGGCGTTACTGGGGCTACTGGGATCGGCTGGTTCCAGTCAGACTGTTGGCAAGAGAGGGGCGGCTCCTCAGCACCAGCCTCTTGGTGATATAGTACAGGCTCCTGACGGTTTCCGGCACCCAGCAGGGGCTCTGCTTCAGGTCCCTTGGCGTCATCTGTGGTGTAGTTGATGGAGTCTCCGTTGGTGGCGATGTGCAGGTCAGGACCAGAGGTGGCCTTGGATGGGGTGCTGATGGGACGCAGCACCACGCCTCCGGCCCGGGCATGGAAGGGCAGCGTGTGGTGCTGCGGCCCGTCTTGATGGGTGCGGCGGGGCGTTGTCAGGGAGCCGGATTCCACCATTCTCCATGAGGGCTGGGACGCCCTGTACCGGGAACTGTTCAAGTCATTCACGGCCAAATCCTTAAAGAACTCGCGCCGTTTGAGGGCAAGATCTGCGCGGGACAACGCACTGGCACGCGAGGAAGACGGCGGAGAGCTTAGAGGAGAGGAAGTGGCGGCGGGATTCTGGCCGACCACAGCGGAGGGCGGCCGCGACCCTGTGGCCTTGAAGCCGATCAATTCACATTGGTCATTGTAGAAGGACGCCACCACGTCACGGCGGCGGGAGGCTTTGTCCGGGTCATCCTCAGGACGGAGGCGAGGATCATCCGAAGTGGGCGTGACTGGGGTGGGTGGGGTGGCCGGGGCAGACTCGGTCTGAGCCGGGGCCGGGGCTGGGGCCGGGGCCTGAGCCTGAGCCGGGGCCGGGGTTTGTGTCGACAGAGGCTCCTGTTCAGGCGAGAGGGAGTATTTCTCTCCGCCAGCACCGGCCTTCTTGTCTTTCTTACCAAAGCAGCTGCAAGGCATGGCTGCGGCAGTCACTGGGGCCCGGCTGGCCTCCGCGCACTTCACTCACTCACTCCCACTTCCCGCACAAACAGAGGGGCGGCAGACGCTGCTGGCTGGCCGGCTGGCTGGCTGCGGGGTGCGGCGGGCGGGTCAGCGTGGCCTTCCCGCCATGCTTGCAGCCGCACAGGGCAAGTGCGAGGGTAGGCTGGCGGGACAGTGGTGGCTGGTGGGTAGAGCGCAGGGTGAAGCACCACCCAGCACCGGCAACACTCCAAGGCAGACTTCTAAGGGGGAGGCGAGAGCGGACAACGTCGAGCAGCGGAACACCAGGCAAGAGATGGGCACGGAACCCCGGCCGCTGTGGCACTGGGCACCAGGCACCAACCGACCCCCCGCGCTGCTGCCACACCTCGCCCGCCACCGCTGCCACAAACCGCCATCACACGCCAACACTCACCACTGCCGCCGCCACTCTGCACCACACTGGAGGAACGCGGCGCCTCCAGAACACAGTCGTACCACACTCACCCAAAGGACCTACACACCACACAAAAAACCTGACCTTCATCACTAGTGGGCAACCTCATCTACCTCCTCCTCCTCCTCAGGCTGTTCCCTCCACCCGGGCAGAGACGGGAGGGAGGAGAGAAGAAAGACCCACACGTGTCCTCCTTCCCCTCCAAACGGACACCCTCCCCCCTCCTCTCCTTCCCCTCCCTCCAACCCCCACCTCATCTCACCTCTCACCAACCCTGAATCTTCTCTTGAAAAAAAAATAAAATAAAAAAGAGAAAACTTCACCGCACTGTTCCTACCTCTTCCCCCCTTCCCCTCTCCCTCCCCCACCTTCCCCTACCACTCACTACACCCAGCGCCCCCACCATGACGCTTAGGATGCCGTGTTTAGTCTGGTGGAGGCATTGTTTCCCCCCACCACACCCCAACATACCACTCCCACCCCCACCACTACCACAACCTAACCTAACCTTCACCACCACCACCACCACCACCACTACCACAACAAACAAAACAGCCCCCAACAATGACCTCAACGCACATAGCAACACCGTCCCCACCACACCACAACCCCAACCACCTCCACCACATTGCTGCAGTGTTACCAATGCAGAAAACAGGATGACAAGAAAGAGAGGGAATATATATAAGATACTTGGTTCTATCTGGCAACATTTACTCCTTGTCGTTTTTTTTTCTTCTTCTTCTTCTTCTTCTTGTTTCTTCCTTTTCATGTTGTTCCTTCCGGATATGATGTCATGCATCAAAACAGCCGTACGGAGCGTAGGAACGTACATGTGTGTGTGTGTGTGTGTGTGTGTGTGTGTGTGTGTGTGTGTGTGTGTGTGTGTGTGTGTGAGGGAAGGAGAGATTCTGCGGTCAATAATACCTGCATTTATACCTGCGTGCGTGTGTGTGTACATATGTGTGTGTGTGTGTGTGTGTGTGTGTGTGTGTGTGTGTGTGTGTGTGTGTGTGTGTGTGTGTGTGTGTACCATATCCAACATTTTTTCTCCAATCATTATTATTATTATTACTATTACTACTACTATCTATTACTATCTATTATCTACTATTGAGAATTTTAATCTTTCACTGCACGCTATCAGTAAGCCTCAGGTGGGGAGGAGGAGGAGGAGGAGGAGGAGGAGGAGGAGTGAGATAATAGAGTCAATAACAAAGGAGACTTGATGATAATTCTGTCAGAGAGAAAGATAAAAAGAATGGTGTGTGTGTGTGTGTGTGTGTGTGTGTGTGTGTGTGTGTGTGTGTGTGTGTGTGTGTGTGTGTGTGTGTGTGTTGAAGGGTCAGGTTAGTAATTGACCAAGGAAGTGCACATGACAAGAAAGAAGGGGAGGAAGAGACGGAGAGATAGAGAGAAGGGACACAGGAAAGAAATGGGGAGGAGGGAAGGAGAGGACAAGAGGAGGAGGAGGATGAGGAGGGAGGAGGAGGAGGAGGAGGAGGAGGAGGAGGAGGAGGAGGAGTAATGGACAGGTAAATTTACTTACACAAAGGAGGAAGTAAACGAGAAAATAGAAAGAGAGAGAGAGAGAGAGAGAGAGAGAGAGAGAGAGAGAGAAAGAGAGAGAGAAAGAGAGAGAGAGAGAGAGAGAGAGAGAGAGAGAGAGAGAGAGAGAGAGAGAGAGAGAGAGAGAGAGAGAGAGAGAGAGAGAGAGGCAGGCATTACAACGATAACCTCACTGACAACCACTTCCTTCTCCTCCTCCTCCTTAGCCTATTCCTCCTCCTCCTCCCCCACCTCCTCCTCCTTCATCTCGATATCCTGAGGGAGACTTCCGTTCTATTCATATACCACAATCACCACCACCACCACCAGTGCATTCCTTCCCCTCCTTCCTCCTTCACTTCACTGCATAATTCACCCCCACCACATCCCTACCACAGTTCCTTTCCTCCATCCCACTCCCCTTCCGCCCCGACCATAGATTCCTTCCTCATGACCTTACTTTCTTCCCCTCCTTCAGAAGACACGTCAGGATAAATCAAGACAAGGCTTAGGTTATGCACTTCATACTCTCTCTCTCTCTCTCTCTCTCTCTCTCTCTCTCTCTCTCTCTCTCTCTCTCTCTCTCTCATCATTACTATTGCATATGAATCAATACTATTACCATACTATCATTTTTATTACCTCACTATCATCAATACCACTAATATATTTTACTATTAGCAGTACAAAACTATTATGCCATCACACACACACACACACACACACACACACACACACACACACACACACATACATACATACATACATACGGAGTTTTCATAATATCATCATTAGATTTGCCAGCAAGTAAATGTAATCAATAATAATGTCTATAATTGACTAGAAAGACAGTAATCCAGCAAGCAATATATCTGTGTTGTTGTGTTCGATGGTGTGGTGTGTGTTGGAGTAGTAGTAGTAGTAGTAGTAGTAGTAGTAGTGGTAGTAGTAGTAGTAGTAGTAGTAGTAGTAGTAGTAGTAGTAGAATACAGTAAAAACAACAACAATGGTGGCAGCGGTAGGATTCAGATCAGTAGTAGTAGTAATAGTAATAGTAGTAATAGTAGTAGTAGTAGTAGTAGTGGTGGTAAGGTAGCGGGCGTGAGCATGTTTGGTGGAGACAGACGAAACGTATGGAGGAGGAGGAGGAGGAGGAGGAGAGGTAAATATAGCGATGGTGCCGACATTCACTCCGCCCATACCCCCCACTAACTCTCTCTCTCTCTCTCTCTCTCTCTCTCTCTACCTGTCGTTCACCCCTCCCCCCTCCATCCTCCACCGCTATAAACGCCTCAGCAACACCTCCTCCTCCTCTTCCTCCCCCATCTCCTCCTCTTCCTCCCCACCTCCTCCTCTTCCTCCCCACCTCCTCCTTCCCCCAACTCGTGTCTTTAATATATATACGACTTGGCAACAGTAACATAAAATAAAATAAAAAGGAAAAATGAAAAGAAGGAAAAATGAAAAAAAAATAAAAAATAAATAAATAAAGAGGAAAAGGAAAAAGTCATAATCTAATAAGTCACTTTAATGTTTTTTTTTTCTTTCCTTTTTTATTTTTATTATTATTATTATTTTTCCCCTAAGCGCGTGTCAGTCCCGTGATAACTGCAAGACTATTTCTGAAGTAACCAAAAATAGTTATGTACACGTGCGAACACACACGCACACACACACACCATACATAACTATTATAAGAAGTAGAATTTAGTTTTCAAAAGATTCAATATGAAATTCACCAATAAAATAATGATAATAGTAGTAGTAGTAGTAGTAGTAGTAGTAGTAGTAGTAGTAGTAGTAGTAGTAGTAGTAGTAGTAGCAGTAGTAGTCGTAGTAGTAGTAATAATAAAACTATCCTGCATCTTAGACCATCAATATGCAGTACAATTTAACAAACAATATCATCACTTACTACAATTAACACACACACACATACACACACATACACACACATACCCACACACACACACACTCTGGCACTGCACTCCCCTTACCACTCCCTAAGGACCTTCTGATCACTCTTATCTAATACTACAGGTGCTGGTGACGACATGTTACTAAAAATATATTGAAATCCTATTTGAATATATACGTTCATGTCCTATAGCTTGTAATGTGTTTATGTTTCTTAATTACTGCAATTTATATATTCTTTTATTATTATTTGAGATTGTCACTGTTTGTTAATTAGTGAAATCTATATTCTCTTATTATCATGTGACTGTTACATATAATAATTGTATTGATTGTGGACATTTCTTGCTTCTTAATTTCTGTAATTATTATTTGAGTTTGTCATTCTTACGTTTCCTAATTGTTTTGATATTTCTCGCTCCCTCGTAAAGATATCTCTCGTGCTTTACACCTGTCTTGTTCTCTGTCTCACCTGTTGCTCAATGTAATATAGCGAACTACTATTTTACTCTCACTCTCTCTCTCTCTCCTTGTCATTTTCACTTACACTGTGCTCGTCATTTTTCAACGGTGACGGAAATACTTGACTTCTTGGCATCACTCCAGCACATGTATTTACTTTACTTATTTATTCTATGTTTGCTACTATAGTGTGTCGGCTGCACCTAAGAAGCTGACAAAACTCGCTGACAGAACACAAAAAATCTCTGAGGGAAGCTATGTGTGTGATTTTGTTTGTAGGTAATGATTGTATATGTATGGGGAGTGGATGGTTATGTGTTGTGTGTGTAGTGTTGTGTGTGTGTAATGTTGTGTGTGTGTGTGATGTTGTGTGTATGTGTGTAGTGTTGTGTGTGTGTAGTGTTCTGTGTATGCAAGGATGAGGTCATAAAGAATAGACGAGCGACAAATCACATTCCTACATTGTGTAATTTATCGTACGAGGAATTATTGAAATAGTTTGATATGTTCCCAGTCAACAAGCAAAGAATTGGGGGAAGATATGATTAAAGTCTTTCTAATTCTATACAAATACGATAAAATCAATCCAGAAACACTATTTGTGACGTATAAAGTGACAGTAACAAGACATCACGACACAAAATTAAAAGTACAAACACGAAAAACAGTTGCCTCAGTCATTTCCGAGTGACACGATTTCTTACTGCACACATCCGATGCATTTACATAACCTAAGAGCCTTAAGAAACACAAAACCTCATTATGTATTTGCCTAATGTAACAATGGCAGTACTTAGCAATTACCACTACAATTGCATGGCTCAATAATGAAATCTAAAAGTGGTATCAATTTCTCCCTGCTTGTCATGAGCCAGCAAGAGTAACACACACCAGCCATACATATATTATTACACCGTTTCTCGTGACAACAAACACAGGGTACGACACACACCAATTCTACGTACAGCCACCAATAATAAAGTGTCTTGTATATCAGTCCAACCTGAGTCCCCAAGGTCATCAGTGCCAACAAATTCTGGCACTGGCTGAGTTAATTTCCCTTTTCTTGTGGTGTAACTCTTGGGTGTGACGCTGGCTGCACATGAGACAAGGCTCTGGCAATGTGTGTTTGATTCCTGCGATGTGGTGTTCAATTATATACATCTAAGTACGTGTTAGTGTTTCCATGTGTTGTGAGGAAACTAAAAAGGGATGAGAAGTCTATGATTTTTTTTTTTAAAGATTTTGTATCAAATAATAATTGCGGAGGATTTTTTTTTTCATTTTCTATTTGTTATTTGATTTATTTTCTACTTCCCTCCCTTGATACTAGTTTAGATATGCATGAATCAGCAAGTTATACCAGAAAACAAATAGAATATATTATTGAATCCTAAGAGTCGTATATTTGGCCCCAAGTTTATGCTTTTATAATAGTATTGTTAAGTAACGAAACAAGGATACAATCTCCTCTTAAACATTCCTGGCACCAAACAGCTTTCAAACACACCAGGAGTCACTCACATTCAGATCAAAACAAAGGTATTAACAAACAGTATAAATATTTGTTAGTATGTTTACACCTTCCTGACAACACTATGCTTTCTGTAACCTCATGAAACTTTATCAACATGACACGACACCTTACCCTAAACCTTGACTGCATTACAATTTGAAAATTGCACATCGGAAAAAACTACAAATTGTTAATGTTATCCCCATTGGACGGTATTTTGGGCACCACCTTCAGTGCACCAAACTTTAAGCTAGTCATCAACTAATATTATCTAAAAGAATCCATAATTCTGTCAAAACGCAACACAACTTTGCAAATCTTCACCTACATGACCCGCTGCCATAAAATTATCCACTCCATCAATTATTCAAAGGTTAATATCAAAGGTCAAGGTCAGGAAAACTATTAATATTGACCTTGTCGGCTGCCGTACTTGTGCTCGACAAATGGCTGGAAGAAATGAGGTCGGATTCTACGTTTAAGTATTACTTGAAACTAATAATTTTTTTGTGCTTCTCAAGTGGTGATGGTGATGGTGTTATGTCATCTGATTGTAACTCTCTAAGCTACATGGTTATACAGCACGAGTTTGATTTGACGGAACAAGATTTACAAGAATACCATTCACTTAACTGAAAATGTTCTATGCTCAGACAGAACCAATTTTCATTTAACAGTAACAATTCTGGTAAAATCAAGCAATAACTGGAGTGGTTCTGCTATAAAATAATTGGTTTGGGTGAATCTCAAAAACACTGCAGCTATGAGAATTATATAAAAAAAATAGTGTCAGAAACAAAAATGACCATACAGCCGGAGTTGACGTTAGCAGACTATGCTGGTAATAAGCCTTGATTCAGTCTCATGGAACAGTCGCTGATTTGACACAAAGTCATTCCAGCGATGACCCATGATACTGGGAAGGCATTTATTACCAAAGACATCAATTTGCCTCTTCAGATCGGTGTTCAGTGTCCATGTCTGACAGCCATACAGTAAGACAGGGATCACCAGCGATTTGAAGATCCAAACCTTTGTCCGTCTGCATAGGTAGCGACAAAACTGAAGTGTTAATATTATGATTAGCTAGAGGTAAATCATAAAAGTAATAGCAAATATAGAATAAAATACTGAATATAAAGAATTAATATTATGATTATAGGCAAATGATAGATAAGCAAAAATAAAATAAAACCCTCAAAACAAGGAATTAATATTAAGATTAGAGGATAATTATAGAAAAATTGCAAAGAAAAAAAGAAAAAACTCAAAATAAAGAATTAACATCATGATTTGCGGCAAATAATAAAATAAAATAGTAGATATATAATAAAATACTGAAAAATAAAGACTCAATATTATGATTAGCAGCAAATAATGTAGAAATAACAAATAATATAAGAAAACACTCCAACACAATTCACTCTATATCTTCATAAATACACACTAAGGATAATATTACCGAGTCAGTTACTATCATTATCATCATCATTATTATCATCATTATAGTCAGTGGTTTCTATATCCATTACCCCAGAGAAACAATCACCCATTCTTCTCCCCTCCATACACATTCTGATCATAGAGTATTTCTTTACAGCTACTGCTCCACCTCCTTCTTTTTTCTCTCCTTCCCTATATATTATACATAGTGTACTCAACACATCTGTGGAGGCTTCAGGCGGGGTGCACCATTATTTACCTCGCATAACGTCTTTGAAGTTATGTTATGTTAGGTTGGTTAGGTTAGGTTAAGCTATGGTTAGGTTGGTTTAAAGTTAGGTTATGGTTAGGTCAAGTTAGGTTAGGTTCGGTTATGTAAGACTTTTACATTTTATTACCCAAAGTTAGGGTTCTCAACCTTAGATTTTTTCTGGATTTAGGTAATAAAATGTAAAATTCTTGTATAGCCTAACCTAGTTGAACTGAGCTTAACCTAATTCAACCTAACCATAACCTAACCTAATAACCTTAACGTAACCCTAACTTAACCTAACCTAACCAACCTAACTTAACATAACTTCAAAGACGTTTTGCGAGGTAAATAATGGTGCACCCCGCTTGAAACCTTCAGAGATGTGTTGAGTACGCTATGTATAGTATGTAGGGAAGGAGAGAAAAAAGAAAGAGGTGGCGCAGTAGTAGTAAAGAAATTCCTTATATACAAGTAATCAAGAGACTAGACTCACACAAATACACTAATTAAGGACACAAGACAATAATCACACCACAAACACAAATAAAAATAAATATACATACACAATTATAATCATATGAACGTATCAGTTATACTACGTTTCAATAAATTCCACAAAACTATATTTATAGCATATAAACCACTTTTAGGATGACCCAATATGAAAAGGATGAACTAATATAAAGTTCAGGTCACCCACGAGGCCTTAGGTACATTGTGGTTCATCTTAAAGTTAAAATAATGTTATCTAAAACAAAGATTGACGTAAAAATGGGTGGAGCAGAATGTAAGATAACGCAGCCTCTATACATATCACCTATTTACTCCTTATTCAAGACTCCAATACCACATCTAACATCCCCCACACGTAGGTATATGCATAATTTAACACGTACTGGTCATAAATTGTAATATATAGGTGTAGTTTCATAGGAATATTGACTTAAATGAAGAGGAGTGAGTTTGTTTACCTACCTTCAAGGAGCTTTGCGGCAAAAGTGGTCAAATCAGCTTCTAAAACACGACCCGGTGATGATAACAAACTATAGTTCTCAATTGATTAAACATGTAATAAATATCTAAAGTAAAATTCACTTGTAACACCTATGATTATTTTACCTAATGTCCATGTTTTATCAGTATATGTATAGTTTTATATTAAATTACTATAGTTTTGAGGAAGGGAGGAGCCTGCCTGAAGTAGATATCTCAGAGCTTAAAACACACTTCAGTCATTTCCTGTCTAGTGTCATTTCAACTATCTACGTAACCTTATATAACACCTTAACAAACATAATCAAATCCTTTCACCTAACCACACCTTTACCTATATCTTAAATCATACTTATGCATAAACAGTAGACATATAATCGTTAACCTAGCATGTAATAATGACCGGTGTTATTATATACGAAACAAGCAACTGTACAAGGCTTATTTCTATACATGGCACCGTCTCCCTTCGTGTCTGGCCCATCCGGTGTGCCTCTACCTGCCTGTCTAACCTATTAATAGAACACTTAATGCTGCCTATATCTACGCATACTAGTGTTCCTAAATGCTTCATACCTTATTTCACTCGCTCAAATATGCTTTACTGAATTAATTTCTTTAAGCTTGCATTGATTTATTTAGCTTTATTTTATTAAGTGTAGGTGATGATATTTGTTTTGCCTATAAATGTGTTTGTGTGTATGTGTGTTTAAGGTATAGCGTTACATATATCTATAAGTATTTTACCTGTTACGTCATCTATGATATTAAAACCTTTAAATCCAATTTTGACTTCCATTGCTTATTGTCTGATCTATAACTTAACTAAATACTATGATTCCTTATAAGCTGACGTCAAGCTACAGTCATGTCAGAAGTAATGGTTTTCCCAAGTATTATCAATCATACAAACTGTTGTGTACGACTACAATCTCCATCGAGTTAGAATTTCCTATATGTCTACACTTCCTCCTTACATTTCCTGTTTGATATCTGCGACTGAGATAACAACATAAAAAAGATGAACTTATAATATTATGATAGAACGAGGAGGAAGAAGGAGGAAAGCAGAAGGATAGGCTACATATACGAATTACCACTAAGCAGTAAAGGTCAGATAAAGAAGAGAAACAGACACACAAAGGTGGAAAGGCCAAAGTGTTCTTTATATAAGGTCACCAAAACGACTTCCTTACACCTTTTTTTTCACCTGCAGACAAATTACGACTTTTTTCAGGTCATCTATAATCTATAATGTTCTTAATTATTTAAGTTTACCCATATTACGAGTCACTCTTTTTTATTATATTCAAGTAGTAGTAGTAGTAGTAGTAGTAGTAGTAGTAGTAGTAGTAGTAGTAGTAGTAGTAGTAGTAGAAGTAGTAGTAATAGTTGTTATTGGTATCGTAATAGACGTCATAAGTATGTTTGTAGTTTTATAAGTATATTCCTTAAATACGGGGTGGGGGGGAGGAACCCAATCCAAAGCAAGTTTCTTTTCTATACTACATAGAAAAGATTAAATAAAGTATATAGCATCATTATTATTATCATTATTATAAGATCCTTTCATAATTCCCAATATTCCCTTATTTTACCGCGTCACTGCCTATCACACCGATAAGATAAGGTAACCTGCAGGGCGTCACAGGCTACAAGGGCCTCTGTTGTTTTTCATCCGCTAACCTCCACCACCGTAGGACGTGTCAGGGTGGATCTTAGAGCTGACAAACGCCAATTGACACTACGTAAAACAACACTAATATATATAAAACACCAAGTTATCTTATAGTGCAAACCAAGAAAATGGAATAATGATAAGTGATAATATGATTTCCATCCTAATAAGGTTTTCTGGTGTTAATTATTCGTAAGCTGAATTATTATATTGGTGATTTGATGTCAATAATAACTCACACTAAAGAAAGTGTGTGTCTAGTGGTGTTCCTAAAGGGGAGACGGTTTTCTGGGTGACGCTATTTAACGGTGTACAAACAGAAGACAATCGCTCAGGACAACCTTATCTACGCAAGCTAACTGATAGCAGGTAAGACGTTCCTTCTCTCTCTCTCACACACACACACACACACACACACACACACACACACACACACACACACACACACACACACACACACACACACACACAGCACGAATGAGCAACAGAAACGCAGTGAATAAAGTGAAACGTAAGCATTAGAAAGTCTATCTGTGGTTCTGAAATTAACGAAACCACATCAAATTAACCCTAACATTAACTTATTCGGTGTGACATCATGTTGGTTCTAAGTCAATATAGTGTACGTGATTTTATAGGAAATGAGGACAAAACTATAGTTGAAACCTCGAATAGAACTGATATACAAAGAAAGAACTTGACTCTAATGATAACAAATATTCATATCAACACCAATGACCTAGAAACCAACATCATATATAAACAAAATAAACGATTACCACAACACTAGATTACCTCACACATATGTCTCCATTTGAAGCACCGAACTAACACAGGCGAGTTAAAATTAGGTAATCTTTAGGTTGTCAACATTCACAGTAGGTCGTGAAAGATACCAGAACGGCAAATCAGCAGGTGGGAACAATTGCGTACGTAGCTAAAAATGCTAAACACAACCTATGGACCTTATATATTACCCTATCGTAACTTAGCCCTCACTAATAACTATATAATTACTTCAAGGCTATTAGCACTGCGTCAACAAGAGGTAAGATGCAAACTAGGGTGAGGCAAGAGGATGAATTACTCGTATATTTCACCCTTACTTTATATACATCAACAGGAATGACAGAGATTGGCTTCCTTAATGTTTATGTTATATCTTAAGTACTTCTAGCATTATGATAAAAATATATTGTTGTCATCGCTCCCAAGTCCCGAGTTCAAGGTTTCTTATCGCTGTTTGTGAGCTAAGAACAGAGGGAAGGTGTAACAGAATGCACGAAACCAGGCTTATTAACAGACGCTGTGTTGCTACCGGAGTAACTTTCACCGGTGTTGGAATGTCTATATGAAGATGATTAACTCAGATTGTTACTAAAAGATGCACAGGTCCCACCGAGACTCGAACTCGGATCTCTGGATTCAAAGTCCAGGGTGCTAACCATTACACCATGGGACCACTGAAAGGAGTGGTGAATGCTGCACTTAAGAAACGAAAATGAATGTCTATATTTACACAATATAATGATTACGTAACTGTATATGGATTTGTTATAATTTTTTTCTTCTTGATAAAATCTATTAAAAAAAAAAAAAAAAAAAAAAAAAAAAAAAAAAAAAGTTAAGATGTATATATAATAGAATAGTTAAATTAATGTAATAATAAGGTCATATAATAGTTGATTGGATATTTTCTCCCACTGAACGAGGAACAAATTTTAATTAATGCAATCATATGCAACATCATCGACCGGCAAAAAAATACAATAAAAAAAAAAAAATCAAATAAAGTCTATGTGAATAAAATAAATAAAATAAATTACAAGCCAAGAGCCAAGAAAAAAAAAAAGATATATAGAAAAGCAAAATGACAATAGAATAAAAACAAAGTCAATAACAGAATAACAGAAATAAAAAAAGATTAAAAAAATCAGTAATATATTAAGCAAAATAAATGCATAGGTAGAAAATAAAACATATAAAGAAAAAATAAATGAATGTTGCGAGGAGGGGGGGCAGGAGGCAGGGGGATAGGGGGGTGAGGTAGAAAAGGGGGCGTCTGTCACATTAAATCAGCTTTAATTACACATTAACCAACACTTTAAGCAACACAGGAAGAGTGCAACCACAACCTGACTTACTTCTCTCTCTCTCTCTCTCTCTCTCTCTCTCTCTCTCTCTCTCTCTCTCTCTCTCTCTCTCTCTCTCTCTCTCTCTCTCTCTCGTTGTAATGTGTCATAATTGTAATGCGAAATATAGGTTAGGAGAGAGAGAGAGAGAGAGAGAGAGAGAGAGAGAGAGAGAGAGAGAGAGAGAGAGAGAGAGAGAGAGAGAGAGAGAGAGAGAGAGAGAGAGAGAAGAAAAAAAAAGAGAAAGAGAGAGAGAGAGAGAGAGAGAGAGAGAGAGAGAGAGAGAGAGAGAGAGAGAGAGAGAGAGAGAGAGAGAGAGAGAGAGAGAGAGAGAGAGTATTACATCACACTGAAAGAAAAAAACATTATCAAAACAATATCAAACTGCCTTGATTATTTAAAAAAAACAATAATTAAAAAAAATATTATAACTTGCAAGATAACAAAATATATCTTATAATTCCTCTAAATACTTCTTCACCAACTATACTGAAAAACAAATGTATGTATCTAGCCATGTAATATTTTTTTTTAAATGCGTATTGACTCGACTTGAAATAGTAAATATCTATCATATCATATCTAAAGTGGTATCTAATAAACAATCAGCAGCCACTTCTATTCTTTTTATTATACGTGTAGAGGAAGCAATTGGCGGGGACTAAGATATAATACACGACTCAAGTATATCATAACATATATTATACATACTATTTCTAGGTATCATTATTAGTATTATCGTTATTGTCCTTTCTTTCCTCAATTCACTGTAGTCTACATCAAAAATTATTCAAGCATATCATCACAAAAAACGTAAAATTATTATGGATAACGTTTATAATTTTTCTTACATATGGTTTGCATTATCAGAATTTTTTTTTTTAACCAATGTATTTAGTTTATCAGAATTATTTGTTTCATTATCATGTTAAAAAAGTATTTGATAAAAGTGATTAATATTCCCGATTGACTGTTTGTCATATGAAAATGTACGAAAATAAGGAAAACTAATTATTCAATGTCAAAATAACGCAGATTTTTCGAGTAACTTCCATATATGTAAATGAAAAATAAGAAACCATCAGAAAATAATTAGTCTAAGATCATAACAACTTTCCAAATATATTTAAGTTACCCAATGTTATAGAAATCATTATCAACATTCCTTCTAACCTTCAAAAATAATCTTTAAAAAATCCTGAATAACATGAAATAAAAGTGACATAAAAGACGAATCAAAACACTCCATTAATAAAACAAAGCGTAGTTCCTCACCTTACCTTATAATAATCAAGTATTTTTTATATATATTTCTGCTTCTGAGAGTGTAATTGTTAGAGGTTAGAACAACGGAACAATGAGGTTACAAGTGTGTCTTGAGGGAAAGGTGAGAAGAAAACCTTGATTGTATGTACTTGGCGAGCGCGGGACAGGGAGAGGGAGAGAGAAAGTGTCGCAATATTTCTCTCTCTCTCTCTCTCTCTCTCATCACACTTCTATTATCGCTTATTATCGTGTCGGAAAATAAAATATAAAGATGATGATTAAACAATAAATGCTGATGTAACCTTGTGACTATTTCTTTCTATTGTTTTGTTTATTTTTTGTATTTATTTTGTGTCGTGTTAATTAATGGAGATCTTATCACATTCTCCGTTTTCCTTTCATTTGAACCGGTAATGATCTATTTCATTCTCCAGACGCCACAAAAACAATAAATAAATAATATAAATAAATAATCACATAGTACTTTCTTTTCAATATCTAGTCTTCGCTACCAATATAATTTCATAGACTGGGGGAGAATGTTCTAACACTTAAAAGATAAAACAATACAAAAAAAATCATTATGTAACGGTAAATACACTATCTTCACTCTTTATTCTATTTCTTTAGGGTGTTAGAAGGTGAAAACAACTTGAAAGTGAGAGTAGTAGTGGCGACAGGTGGTCTCTGCTCCCACCTCCCCTTGTCTTAACCTGCTTTGCGTTCCCCTTCCACTCTGCCTCCCCAAACAACCTGCAATCCCCAATGGCCCTGAGAAGTCCCCAAGGGTGCGCCTATTTACGGTCGTCCCTGCAGCCCTACGCTACGCTTAGCCTTGGGCAAGAGTATAAATTACTTGGTATGACAACAAAGCAAAAACAAATGCGTAACATGTCCAATTGGTGTTCATTAACTACTCATTTTGGCGATTTCATGGCTCACGACGGGGAGGTGTGGAGGGATGACTGGTGTGTGAAGAAATATGTGTTTGCAGCAGTGTTACTAAGAGTGTTGTGTACGCTTAATGCATCCAAATACTTTATATTTGCTTTTCTGCATCAGTGGCGCGCCTCTGAAGCGAGGACAATGCCGCTGCGTCCAGGCTGCCAGAATCCACAATAGACAATCTTGTACCGCGCACCACTTACTCACCACCAAAGAGTTTGATACCCTAATACCACTCATGAAATCACCTAACTTTGATTAAATCTTACACGTATGTTCGTCGATGGCCTCTGAGTCCTAATTTCCCCTCCTAGCGCACCCTGAACGCACGTTGTCGAAGGCCTCGCAAACAGTATTCACAAACTCCGCTACTTTCCCTCCAGCAAAATTTCAAGGTGAACCTGTACCCCGCTGTCAGACGTGGACCGCGCGGATCTACCAATGGACCAGTGAAGTTATCATTAACCAGTTTATGAGAGGGACACACACCTGGACCACTTGGTGAACTATGGTTTTAAAGGATAACAGAAGGAGGAGGAGGAGGGAAGGATAAGGGTCAGTGTACTTTCAGTTAGTCATGCGGAAGCTGGTTTTGCGTCCCACCTGCTACACCAACCACTCAACCACCCTCGCTTTGGTGTTAGTGGCCTCACCTCCCTTACCTAACACACCTGGGGCCACGTGCAGTCAAGATATAGGGTCAAAGATCGATCTAGCTTAATAAGGAATGAGAACACCTGGAAGAGGAGTATGCAGGTTGATTTTCAAAGACTATAAAGAGATGAATACAAAACTAGAAGGAGTGTTTGATTCTAATAAAAAGGATGATAGGATCTGAATGCATGGTATACTTTTTTAAATCAAGGTTGCAATGTGTATATACAGTACACGAGAAGATGTTACAGGTGAGGGACACACGCACACGCACACACACACACACACACACACACACACACACACACACACACACACACACACACACACACGTGGAAAGGGAAGTCATCATTAGGAAATCAGGAGAAAATTGAGTTCATTTCCTCACCACTGAAGAAGAAGAAGAAGAAAGATGATGAGTCTTAACTATAACTTAAAACATTGATAACCTAAAAAAATATAACATGAAATACTATAATAGAAGAAGAAAAACAAGAAAGAAAGAAGAGGGATGAAAGCAAAGCACAAACGCACTTTAAATTAAGTGTCTGTAAAAATAATTAAAAAAAAAAAGATAACTAGATAAAAAAAAACTAATGTAAACAAACACACAAACAAAACAATCACACATGACCTTCTTCCATTCCATAATAAAATCAAACACGGAAAAATCCTTCACATTTCTCTCTCTCTCTCTCTCTCTCTCTCTCTCTCTCTCTCTCTCTCTCTCTCTCTCTCTCTCTCTCTCTCTCTCTCTCTCTCTATCTTTATTTTCTCTCTCTCTTTCTCTCTTTAATGGCAGTGAAATCATGAACTCAATAATCTATGTATACCATGTGCAAATACATGATTCACACACACACACACACACACACACACACACACACACACACAAGGCAAGGGAGGTGGTGTAGGAGTAGTAGTGGTGGTGGTGGTGGTGCCTAGCGTGTGGTGGTGGTGATGTGACCGTGTGAGTGAGGCAGTCAGTCTATTGGTAACTGTGGTAGTGAACGGTGGTGTTGAGGGGCCACGCAGCCCTTGGAGGACAACACCATGACTCCGGGCGCCGTGGAGAAGCTGTGGGCGTCCCTAGTACATGGCATTATGGGGGGCTGTTCGGTAAGGGCGTGGTGATGACAGTG